>NEWO01000111.1:628128-645963 GCA_003013225.1 Phalaenopsis aphrodite
TATATATATATATATATATATATATATATATATATATATATATATATATATATATATATATATATATATATATATATATATATATATTGTCTTTGTAACCCTAAGGGGATCAACTGCTTCAGGAAATAAATTAGCAAAGGCTCTAAAAATCATAATAATCAAAATGAATTGAAGACATTTCCTCAAATTTGAGTTTTGATGTCTTCATTCACATCTTAAATGGATGGAGGCTTCTTCTTGATAAAATAAATAGTGAAAAGATTTTACCTTTCATATAAATTTCTAAACAAGCGTTCGCATAAATAAAGTAATCATGTCAAAACCCGTAGTATTTCAAAATGGAGATAAAAGAGTCAACTCAATTTTCACCGGAAACACAGTCTCCACCGGTCGGTGAGTCTGAGGAGCAAGATGGCAATAAACCACATGCAACACGACCAGAAGATGTGGTTTTGCTTTCTGGTATGAGTGATTCTATTGACTATGATCTTCCAACTTGTCTTTTATCTATTTGGTACACAATTAATATGTTTTGCATATCTCTCACCTCAACTTCTATATTTACATATATAACATTTTATGCATGAAAAAATATATTTGACTTTTAAATAGTGATAATGGTATTATTTTTTTATGTGATTTTAAGGAAATGAGTGCTATGTGTGTAAATATGAATGTGTAGGTGTGAGGTATGTAAATACATAAGAATTGTGTGCTATCAATCTAAATGTCCCTAAAAAAAATCAATCTTCCCCTACCATAATAACAAACATAACTAGATCTATATTTCACATGGTAGATTTTGGTCCCATTTGCCACATGCCAACTATTGCTAAGATCTGCAGCAAATGAGCCTTATCATTTAAGGATAAGTTTAACCAGTTTATCACCATTAGTTGATTTCTATGCGTAGGTTGCTCCATTGTTGAAGTGGCCTCTTTGCTAAAGCAGGATAATTTGCATGAATCAACCTCTAGGCAAGTTTCACAGTTTTGGGAGCTTCATGCATTGTTTATCTGTTGGCTTGTTTTTTTATGCATATGCTTTGTTATGGTTGTATTTTTCTTGTTCTAATAAATAGTTTTGTTCGAGGTAACTTTGTTTGCTTATACCCGAGGGAGGTTAGATTATACGCTCTTTTATGATTTCAGATTTATTATTTTTAGTCTTATTTGTTTCATTTTAATTTGCACTTTTAATATTGTTAGTCATTTTAAATTGTAGGAAGGGCTCGTGGTTCATCATTAAGACGTGCAAAAGAAGTAATTTCCAGAGGTTAAGTAACAAAGCACATGAAACACGGTCTGCTCCACTGAATAGTAAGTTAGAGGAACAAGATTATAGCGACAACATGTGCCACAAACAGAAGATATATGATGTAATCTTATCAATTATAATTGCTTAGTTTATATAAGTTATATTCTAATTATATTTTTTTTATTTTATTTTATCTATCTTTTTTTTAGATGAACACAAGTTCTTATTGACATTAATGATAATAGAATACTCCACAACATCCCCTCATCTAATTTACTTGGGACATATATAGGTGTCATTGCAGAGATCCAATTTTGAGGACTTTGTCACTCTCAGACTGAAGGAAAAAGGGCATGGAGCCCTTTAAGAAGAAGATGTTAACAGAGATTAAGATAAAATTATGAATCAAATAAATTTATGATATTATTATCTTGCTAAATAAATATTCTTATATGTGATTAATTCTGTAGTCAAAATTTAAATTTCCTGGTCACATATGAAATTCGGTTCTATGATCTCTTGCTGTGAAATGATGTAATTATAAGATAAGTTTGAAGGCCAAGCATTGGGAAAGTTGTCTAATTGGAGAAATAATGAAGAATGTCCATAAGGGCATAGATGATGCATTATAATGGTATCATCTTGTGTCACAGTGGTCAAAATCAGAGGATCAAGTGAGAAGTATAATTTAACTGTTTAAGTAGTATTCATTAAAATAGAGGATCAAGTGAGAATATTAAGAATGCTAAGAAGAACACCTTTCCCCATACAATGGGTCGTATTAATTCTATGGAGACATAAAAAAGAAATGATATTATATCTAACTTCTCTTTAACAAATTATAAATTAAATTTACTAGTGCTTATTTTTTGTAGGCAATTCATGATAGATTGTTTCTATGGAGAATTAATATGCTGCAAAAAGATGGGACATGGGTTTCAGAGAATGCTGAAGAGAGATGTGTAACATTTGTTTAACTTAATTATGAATAAATTCGAACTAATTTTCCACATTGGTTGTAAAAGTTTTACTTCTGATAATTTAGATGAGAGAGCATGTGCAATGCTTATTGAAGAAGATTTTACACGAGAAGATGGAAACATAGAAGCAAATGAGAGGATTTTTTCTGGCAGACATGGGGCTAGAACAACCTGGTAGAGTACGTGCACAAGGTTTTAGTGTTATTCTAAGTAGACATTTTCCTTATAACACTATTACTTCAAATAAAAGTAACAATGAAAGTAGTTTCACTATAGCTACTAAATTCAAGAAAGAGAAGTAAACTATACAATTTGAAATGCGACAATTCATGCATCGGATTCAGATGAATTATCCACCGCGAGGTGAATCAAATTTGAAAAGCATTTTATTTATATGATTAGTTATTATAATATTAACTAATGATTTAATTCTTATTTGCAGGGTTGCAATAATAGTGCTTCTGACGTATGACATCATGGGAGGATGATATAACTTTAACATTCACTTATGTAATGTTTCACTATATAAACAATATTTTGAAAGAATGTTTTCTTATCTTTTTTTGTTTTATTTTTTATTATGATTGTTTGTTATTCAAGGATGTTATGAAACAATTTGTTTTAATTCATATGTTTGGTTATTTATCCCATCTTTGAATACTTTTCACTTTTGAGCATATGGATTGAAACTTTCAACTGTTAGGATGTTATGAGTTTAATGTTACACAAAGTTGGTTTTATCTTATATCTCATATGAATATAAAATTCCTTTCATGATCCTCATGTTTCTTTATGCAAGTTTTGTGTTTTTTTGGTTTGATATAACTGAAAAATAATCATTTTGTTTTGAAAAAAATACGACTGTTATAAATTAGTGTTTTTTTGGTGCCTACAGAACTTTTATATTCTTATGAATGTCTAATTTTTACTTATAGTGTATATATTGATTGATATACTTTTTTGATTGTAAAGGTGTGTAAACAAAATAAAACAAATTTGTTTAAAAAAAAATTTTGCATCATACTAGCGCTTATAAGCGCTGCAATATTCATGAATTTTAAGTAATTTTTCATCATCTTACCAACTCTTATAAGCGTTATAACATATAGAAATTTGTAGCTTTTATAAGCACTGTAATATATAGAAGTTCACAACATTTATACGTGCAACCATAGATTTTGCTACGAATACCCTTCCCAGCTGCTTCCAAAAGCACTGCAAAAAGTTTTAGCAGTGCTAAGCATATACAACGCTTTTAGAAGCGCTACAAGAAAAATAGTAGGTTTTAGTAATGCAATGAATTTTTTTTTAGAAGCGTTACAAATTTTTAGAACGCTTTAAAAAAAACACAGTGAATTTTTTTTTGTGATGATTGTATTGGAAATAGTTGAAAAAAATTTGTGTCGATTTTTCTGCTTATTTTGATAGGTTTTTATAGTGCATCAATGAGAACATCATCTTTAATGTTACCTTTGAACAAAGCAACATAATTAGGAAATTTAAAGTAATTAATGAACTCTATGCTGATGTCCAACATAAAGTGAAGAATTAATGTCTGATATAATGATAAAGATACTTAATCATCTTTCCTCTTTGAGAGCTAATTATACTTAGAATATTTCTTGAGCCATTTGACTTCCATGGATTGGGTAATATTAGTTGTTCTTTAGTATGCAATGATTTAAAAAGCTAAATCTTTAAATAAAAATTTGGGTTGTTTTATTGAAGTTTGGGGATATTCTCAGTGGTTGCTTGAGGTTTTTGCCATGTAGAATATTTTAAAGCCTTCTAAATATCATAAAAAAATATTAATTTTGCAAGAATAATTGAGATTTATGTCCATCTCAAAGCAATAAAAGCTTAGATGGGTTCAAACATTTCATCTTTAATGTATTCAACACATATTGAAGGGACATATATAATACTTAAAAGAGAATCCTATGTGGTAAATTGTAATGGGGAGCTGATAGCAATCTGGGTATCCATAATTATAAGAACCTCCCTAAGTTTTGGAGGAGGGGATTCTAGGCCAATAGTAGTAACTATATGAGGGTTTATTATAATAAGGGTGAAAAAGGATGTACCTACATTTGTTGGGGCATTAAATTCAGATGTAGTGATTGGCTCGATTTGTGAGGTTTAAAAGCAATAGAGATGCTTAGATAATAAAAACCACTCATACCTCTTAAAACATGAGATAGAGGCTATGGTGGTATTCCATTTAGATTATGGGGATGGTTTAAACTATTTTGTGTGAAAGTATTACAAAGTGCATAGCATATTGTGCACATCTTCATTCATTAAAGCAAATATTTATATAGTCTAAAAAGTAAGATAGATTTAGTAGATACTGGCACACAAACTCTGAAAAAGGTAAGATAGATTTCTCAAATTGAAATCACATATTCAAGATAGTTCATTGTGATCAATGGTAACATCATTATCTCAACCTTGATATTGGTGTTAAGGCATTGAAGGCTTCTTACAAAATATCCAAGGGAAAGTGGCTTTCACTAAACAACAGAAAAATAATTATGACTCATATCAATCAATTAATTTGCATAAAATGTCCCAAAATAAATTATGGCTCCAAGATAGTGCCAAAGGGGCACCATGAAGGCGAAAATGTTGTTTTACATATATATATATATTAAAAGAATGGTCGGAGGCTATTATACGAGCTCCGACCATCCCTCATGCGCCTAACAATTCGAGTAAAGCACCTTACACTCAGGAGGGAATCAAACCACATACCAAAGGGGACTTACAACTGACAAACAGATGCCAACAAACCGATCTGAGTACATGGTGCATATATATATATTGCAATGAGTATTATTTGCAGCTCCTAATATCCCTATTAATCTTTTCATTTTCATGTAAATCCTCAGAATAAATCGAAGAATAGGAGCATATAAAGGGCATGCAACGAGACTTGCCCACGTCCGCATTCAATATTCTGACGTTATTATAAGACAAACTTTTCACATTTACACATATATCAAAATATTTCAGAACCACATAATATATTGTCTGAATTCTACTTTTTAGGTTAAGCTTGTTTTTTTTTTCTTAATTCTGATGCACATATTTTAGTAGAGATTAGTTAAAACTGATCTGCTGACTCAGTTTGGGCGCCTACTTTTACCTAATCAACAATTTATAAGATATATTATGGTTGGCATCAATCATGATTCATGACTGTTTTCTACTCCCATAGTCCCCATTGACTTTGCACCTGCATGCATGATATGTCCATACATACACCCCAATTCCTATGTATTTACATATCTAACTTCTAAATCCTACTTTTTACATTTATCACATAAAAAATATTACTATTTTAACTTCTAAAACTAAAACACATGTTCTAATGCATGCACAGATTATGTATAGGGTGGGCACTTGCCCCGGGAAGTCGCCTTCTGTCCGAACTCCTAACGTAGCTTTAGGTTAGTTCTCCAATAATATGACGCCACTTATGCTACATCACAGGGTTATTTCGGGGTTATTGAAGTGAAACCGCCGAGTTTATTTATGGGTTATTGAAGAAAAACACATATATTTTACTTCAATAACCCAGAAATAATCTCCATAGTTCGACTTCAATGACCTCGAAATAACACCACTGAGATTATTTCTAGGTTATTTGTGAGTTATTTCTGGGTTATTGAAGAAAAACCATTTATTTCAACCCTGAAAAAATCCAGAAATAACCACCACGATGTTATTTTTGGGTTATTGAAGAGAAACCTACCGCAAAGATTATTTCGGGGTTATTTCTGTGTTATTTCAAGGTTATTGTGGAGTTCACGGTTTCACTTTAATATTTTTTAGGTTTGCCCGACATAAATTACATGACGATATATTATTGAGAGTTCGCACGTAGAGCTACGTTTGAAGTCCAGACAAAAAAATTTTCCTTGCCCCGGGGCCTCTAAAATTTGAGATTTCTCCATATAAACATCAAATTTTAATATTTTTTTTATGTAGTTCAGTCAAAATAGTCCTCTCTATATATATATTTTTGTTCAATATTTACAGAATAATTAAATATTTGATAATTTCACCCACCCTAAAAACTAATGTTGATTCAACATACCAAAAATGATATGCATGTAAAATTGAAATTTACGTATTCACTTTATAAATACATAAAGACATGAGTGGTATATATGTAATTCTCTCTTATGTGTATATATATAATTAAAAGTTTGTGCTGAAGAGAAGAGGAAAAGTGTTCGTTGCAAAACATAATAATTTATGGGTAAAAGTGACAACAAAGGACTACCTACTAGAGTACCAGACACCATTGCCGCCACTCAACCGATCTGCTGTGCAGCTGACCCGTCGGCTTCTGCACAAATGGCATTCCAATGGCCAGCTTCCAATCTTCGAAGATCTTCAACTGCTCCCATATTGTAGACGAGGACTGGTTGGCCTCTCATGCCTGACTCATATTTTTAATTGATGATTAGTTAGTATTCTGTCTTTTTTCAAGAAACAATTCACTGTTAAGGATTTTTGTAGTGATTTTATTATAATTTAAAATAAATTTAACGCGGTGCTAGTAGGTGTTGAGATTGGAAAACATATTTCGGCAGCTTATCCGAAAACACGGTTGAGTTTTTGCACTAAACACAGACCGTGGGTCGAACCCCGCGGGCCACCCGCTAGTCGCATTTCAGGATAAGTTGCTTAACTGAATAGGCGCAAACTGCCCCAAACGCACCCTAAGGCTTTGTTTTAGGAGACGGTGAAGTTCCGTTCGCTCCAAACATCGACATCTGTAAAAAATCTTCGTTTGGTGAAACAAAATGCGGAATGAATATATTCGTGATAGGGTTGGTGTAGCTCAACAAAATTAGAGAAAGTCGTCTTAGATGGTTTGGTCATATTAAACGTCGACCATTAGATGATCCCATTAGGAGAGTAGATGTTTTAGATTTGACTTGCGTTAAGAAAGGCAGAGGTAGACCAAGGAAGACTTGGGCTTATTGTATTAAAAATGATCTTAATTTATTAGAACTAAATGAAAATATGAAACTAAATAGGACTCAATGGAGAAAAAGGATTCATGTAGCCGACCCCACGTAGTGGGATTAAGGCTTTGTTGTTGTTGTTGGTGGTGGTGAAACAACGAAAGAGAATGTCTCGTAAAGCTCTTTTACAAGAATGACAATTTTTCACCGTTTCAGATCGTGGCTGGTGTCATCTGAATCGATGAAGCAATTTTTTAAATAATTGTGGTGAATGTTGCGGCTGTTTCAAAAAACATGATTATCTATTAATTTGTTTATTAGTTTTAAAACTAATAAACAGTTGTTTAGCATACAAAATCATGCATGTACCTTTTTTTCTACACAGATTGAAGCAAACAGTAAGATTCAAAGTTTGAAGCGAACAAGTCTCACATCACAAGTATCTCAAGTTGGGAAATAAAAAATGGGAACCAGGGAGATGGAAGTGGGAGAGAGAAGGGGGAGGGAATATAGAAGTAAATGCTTGAACATACTGAATTCTTCATAATAGAATATGTTATTGTTTCTGTTATTGCTGAGATAGCCTTTAAGTCAGGCATTCTACTTACCAAACTAAATTACAATGTGTAGTCTTAATGGCTACTGATGCATATTGTTGAGCAAGAACAACTCTCTTATATGATGTACAAATGAAAGGTATAAAAAGCCTGCAAAAATTCAAGAGGTAAAATGTTGGATTTTGATGTCAATATCTCCTAACATCATGAAGTGCTATCTTCATAAATTTGATGCTCATAAGAATTTAGGCACTTTTTCTAAGCCCATGTAGTGTTAACCTAGGCTTGTTTTAAGCAAGTCAAGTGGTGTGAGTAGTGTGTATTTGTGATTGTTGCTGTGTAAACAGTTCAAGGAGGAAAGCAAGGTGCTTGGGTGGAGCAATCTCAAGGCAAATTGAAGGAGAAGATAAGTATAAAAATTGTGGTTTTCAATATAACATTTGTATTTTGAATCTTTTAGTTTAAATGCATATTGGTGTTGTTTTATCCGTGCTTTGTGAGTAATTTTACTTGCTTTTCCTTGTGGTGATGTTGTAAATGTGTAGCATTATTGAATTGAATATAGAAACAGTTATTCATTTGTGATGATTTCCTTCTGCATTCGTTCTGCACTTGTTTACTTTTCAATCTAGTCAATCGAATATTAATAATATGTAGTTTATATTATTAAGGAAGACTTACATACATACCACTCATTTTTTATTTATTTGCATATCTAACCTCAAAACCTCAATTTTTACATGCATACCACCCTCCCCATGCATGAAAATGTATAGTTCACTTTGTAAAAGTTTAACTGGTTGATATTTTGATGTGATATGAAAGATTTGAGTAGTATAAATATAGAATTAAAGTTTAAGCTTCAGATGTAAATAGATAAGAATTGGGTGGTAAGTATATAAATGTCCCTATTCTTACTTAGAGATAAGAAGCTTAAAATTAGATATCAATAAGATTTTAATATTTAATTAAGTTTTATATAAAAAACTTGAATATTTGTGAGTGTTTTATACATAGCATCAATTTTACCAAAATAATATAATGATATTTGAGTTGGGTAATTAAAAGCAGTAAGTCTTCATTAAATTTTTATGAAAACTATATATGCAGATGGGTTTCAACATTAATTATTTAATATTTTTTTTAAGATTAAATAATATATTTAAAATGTAATCATAAAGAAATTTAAATTCATACTTCAGCAAGCTTGTCATTTTAACCACTATATTTTAACTTTATTTTTATTCTATTAGATTTATTAGATTTTTTAAATGTGATTTGATAGACATGACCAAACTTTATAATAATTGAATTTATTTAATATATTTTAAATATTATCTTATTTTTATAATCCAAGTTGGATAGCCCTTTTGTATTTATTTAGATCCATTGCCATTTGACTATACAAAGATATAATATTTATTTACAATATATATATATATATATATATATATATATATATATATATATATATATATATATATATATATATATATATATATATATATATATATATATACTCTGCCCAACAGATATATATTTTTATACAAGTTTTATCATAATTAGTGAAGATTGTTGTGACACCAAGGTGCTTGGCCTCACTCTAAGGCAACTAATTGGGCAAACTTGCATAAAATGCTTGTGGGCCATGAATAATCACTACATTAGTGAATCATTTCTTGTAAGGCAATGCCATAAATTCTAAGGAAGAATTAATGACTTTAACTACAATAGATTTTTAATTTGTCAAGTTACATATTTTTAACGTATTTCTTTCTTAACTGGACTTGTTCAATAATAATAATAATAATAATAATAATAATAATAATGATAATAATAATAATAATAATAATAATAATTCAATGTTAATAAATGAAAAGAGAAATCAATTTGAAATAAGAAAATTCTTGAATATTTTCTAATAATTTTATTATATATTTAACTAAATTTTATGATTTTGAACATGGAATAACACTTTTTTATAATTTTGTATTACTTTGAGCAATAAATTTTAATTAGTTTCAATTAATTTTATGTATTCATGACTCCAATTAGACCTGGGAGTTCAACTCTTATTCATTTTAATTTTTTTCCTACATAATTTAAAATTATAAAAAAATTCACTCCAGAAGGAAATGTAAAAAATCCCTATTTTGGTTTTGAAATGAAATTTAAATGTACATGTTATCTTGAAAGTAAGGAAAATTGGTGAATTTACCATTTAATTTATCTCTTTTGGTTTACTAAACATTTTTTAATAGACACTTTCATTTCATAAAAATCTATCTATATTAGCTTAAACCCTTATCATATTTGTTGAAGAGTATAAGCCATCAAAAGACAAATTGAGCACCATGAACCAATTCAAGAAGCTCCTATCCATAAAAAATACTTATATATGAGGATAACCAAGTACCACCACCATCCCCATTAATACTATACCAACTATTTTGGTCTATAACCAACACATTTAGATTTATCATTGTTTATGAATTCTTAATCAATGCTTATTAGAGTAGGTCTTTCACCCATACAATGCTACTTACAAACTCCAATGCTAATTAGATAATGTGTTAATACAATGATACTCATAATTCAAAAGTAAATTAGCTTGATGAAAAGCAACTGTATTTTTTAATGCAAATAACATATTAATTAATGCCTGCCCATAATCACTTTTAAATAATCTAACTCCTTACTTTTTAAGAAAAATCACATCAAAATAATAAAACACATTATTTTTGTTTAGTATATAGAATGACAAAGTCAAATGTAAACATCAAATATTAATTTTTGTTAATCTACAAGATATCAATAAAAAATCACATAGACTATCACAATGTAAATAATGAAGTAAAAACTCTTAGTACATGATTGAGAAGATTTCCATTCTTTTACTATTACAAATTTTAAGCATGCCTAGTAGAGATCAAGGTGAAGAATATGAGCATAAGTTCGAACTTAGTGATGAATGTACTATAAACAACTGAATAAATTTTTGCAGCTTCTTAGTAATATGCTTGTGGAAAATTATGTCATTTTTGTAACAAATTTGATTGATTAAATTTTTTGCCCAAAATTCTCATGAGAAACTTATCAAAATTCCATCTGAGGTTAAGTTCCTTTACTTGTTTTCACATTTTCTTTCTCATTAGCTCTTTCTCCCCCTTTCAAACATCTTTGCATCACCGCTCATTGAAGCCCTATTTTTTCCACATTCACTTCAACTCACCCATAATTCTAAATGTAAAACAACTATTCTATCCAGTAAAAAGTGTGTAAAAAATTTTAGTTGTTTATCCTCCAAAACACTTTTTTCCAACATATTTTGCATTTCTTACGACAAACCTTTTTTTGCTAAAAAATGTTAATTATTTTAGTGCCACCAAAGGGAAGGAAGCCCCAACTAGCAAGAGAATGTTTAAATTGAGAAAAAATTGGGACTTTTACAGACACACACCACACATTTCTTATGTATTTATGTGTCTGACATCTAAAGTTTAATATTTGTATTTATAAAACTATGGTGTATTAAATCTTTGCATGAAAGGGTGCATGCCACTATTAACAAGCTACTAATAGTGATATTTTTTGTGTTGTTAAAGATTTGAGAGCTATGCATATAAATAACAAATATGAAAGTTTAATTCTTTGACATGTAAATATATATGAATTGTGTAAATGTGCTTAAATACTTCAAAAAACATATATGAAGGATAGATCAAAGGCTTGTGAAATGAGGAAGAATGGGAGGTCGACAACTGTTCTTATAAATAAGACAAATCTTGCAACAATTAAAATTACTGCAAAATTGTAGTGACACTTAGGTCCACCCTGAGGCAATGATTAAAATGAATTTAATTATATGTGTTGCTATAAAATATTATTATCATCACTTTCTAAATACTTTAAGGGAATAATATTGCCTAAAGGTTAGAATTTTAGTGTTGTTGGTTGGTTTCTTACACTAATAGCCATCTAATAAACATTCACAAATGCGAAGTCTCGGCTATCTGCATTTATTCCTAAGTCTATATTTATCAGTATACTTATCTGCAACATAATGATTATGGTTGTAATCTTCCACAGTGAGGTAATTGATTTGTATTGTGTGTATGACTATTTAGGCTCACCTTTTCCAAGAAAAAAAAAGTCTCCCTTCATCGTGAAGATCAAATTGTGCTCCACCAAAATTGACATTGAGTCAAATTTCATGAAGGTTCAATTAAACCTATTGTCTCTGTATATCAACCCCCACCATGAAAATCTCTTATATAGTAGATCCTTTAATAGTAATCCTATAATTTAAACTAGAAACTAGATATATTGCCAAGGAATTGTGCTTGTGTTGCGATTTTATATAAATTATTGAAATACCTTGATACACCATAAAAAAATTTTCATCATGCGACACAATTCTCAAGATAGTCTTTTGAGTAAAAAACATTCAAAGTTCAATTAAAAGTCTTCCAAACCTTTGATTTCAACAAACTTATAGTCAATTTAATTAGCTCAACAATTCAGTCTGGATGTACTACAATTGGTTTAATTTGAGTCAAATCAAGCATAAATCAAGCTAATAAACCACTTGTGTAAACTTTCAGTGCTTAGTTGGAAGGTTAAATGGATTTCAAATATGGCATGCTTATAGTCAAAAAAAGTGTCTCGATAGCATGAATGCGTTAAATGTTCACAAATCACTGTTCGTTCAGTGGAATCTCTTCAGGTCATCTGATTAAAGTAGTTTGGATTCATTTTTTATCTGCAATCTAGACTCCATAAAAAGTGCCTTACCCCCTCTTAAGAGGGGAATAAACCCTGAGCTAGTGGAAAAGTAGAGCATGGAGAAAGAGGTAAATGCATTCCAATATTCTATACTGATGTATTGATGAACACTTCTAGTTCCTGCAGTTGCGGACCACTGTTTACACTTGTCTATGGGTCGTCGTTGCCCCCTCCTTATGGTGAGACACTATGCAAGGCAAAAATCAACATCAAGGAATATCATAACAACCTATGAAGCAGAGCATCATCCTAAACATCAGGCCAACCCCAAGGACGGTGTACCAAAGCTCCAACAACTACTCTTCATTGTGCTCGCCCTACAATGGAGCAATGAGTTCTTCAACACAGAAAATTGCAACTCGAGAAATGTGATAACCTTTTCCAGCTTGTGGAATAAGAGGCTATACCTGTAATCCCCAAGTCATAGTGAAACATTTCAACTGGACAAAGCTCCGTGGCATTTTTCTTTTCTAGTTTTTCCATGTAAAAATTTTGGTGTCTCTGATAGTTTTTTTTTTCTTTTATCTGAGTTAGTGATGGGTTTTAGTGCAATGCTAAGATAATAATTCATTACTCTACTACTATGAATATTCTAGCACACATCAATTTTGCATCATCTACAGAAAGGCTCAATCCCATCGCCAATGTACTTGCTGGCATTTTACATGGCTACCATATGCAATACCCATAACAATGAAGCATCCCATTCCAACACTAATAATTTCAGGAGACTCTCATGGAGCTAAGGGCATCAGGCTTCCGCATCTTTCCTCCCTCGAATGTTATGCTTTACTAGTGAAGGAGCCTTGGATCCTTCTCTAGAAGATCAATTACGTAGGATGGATGAGTCTCAACTAGAAATTCTCTTGCCCTTATGCGAAGCTCGACAACCACAACTCAAACAACTAGATGAAGCTTTCTTACCATCAATTCAACAACCAATGAGAAAATCCTTACTCAAAAATAACTTTACTAGGCCCCTTTTTGAGATGAAACCTTCTCCTATGAGATTGGGACGTTGAACTTCTTGATTCTAAAAGTTCAACTAATCTATCTTGTGCAGCTCACTTGATGCCGCCTCGAATTGCTACTGCTTCTGATCATTTCTTCTGTGACAAACTATAATTCTTGGTCTAGGAAGAGTTTCTTATTGGGTATATGAATCCTCTTTCTTTGCTGAGATAGTCCTTCAACAAACTATCTTTGTGGGTTTCAACATCCTAAACATTGATTTTTATGAAGGGATAACTAACCCCTTTGATCACATTGACAAGAATCGAGCCATCGTGCACATTCAAGGTGTCTCTGAAGTGCTTCACTCTCAAGTATTTTTGGTCACTTTCAAGGGTTAAGCTCGCATAAGGTTCTATTCTTTTTTGGGATGTGCGGAGCGTTTATTGCAAACCAAAGGATCATTAAATATAAATTTCATCTCTCAAAATTTTCTCATAATGATAGAGAGTCACTCAAGAACAACTTTCGCTGGTTCTCCACTTAAACTTGCTAGATTATAGGGTTGGATTTGGAGTTGCTGAGAGGGGCCTTTTTTGGGTAGCTCCACCCATGGCCTTTCTACTCGTCATTGATGCAAGCGATGGTTTTTTTCTTACATTTATTTTTTCTATCATGTCAAAGCTCAAATCACTGTAGATGAGGCCATAAATGTACACAATGATCAGTTTGAGCGATTTGGGGACAAGCTGTAGAATAACACTGAGGAAACTAATCACACTTCAAATCAAGTAATTAGTGTCCTCAGTAACTTGTTGATATTCTTTTTGTTGAAAGGTTTGATTTTTGAAAAAAAAGGCCAAACAGATCTCAAATATTTGATTTTTTAAATAATCGAAGATGATATTACAAATAATATTTCATCTTGAAAGATGAGAATCTTACTTAATAATGGCTTCAATTATTCAAACAAAGAAATTTAATATATCTGCTTGGTCTACAAAAATATCAACATGTTGATCATTTCCCCATCTAATCTGAAGATTAGATAGGGTAACAAATTTCCAAAAGGAAAAACCCTTAAAATTAAATAAAATTTAAACCAATGAAAACAACTAAAAAAAACCCCGAATAAAAATGAAGGTGGGGCCCCAAAAAATCAACAATTAAGTTTCAAAAATGAATAAAAAAAAAACAAATGGAAAAAGCCCAAAAACGAAAAAACAATTTTGAAAACCAAAAGAAAGAAAAAGAAAAAAAGGCAAAAAAAACAAAAAAAACACCGGGAAAATCTAAACAACCAAAGGGTTGGACTTAAAATTTTTTTAAAAAAAGTCATTTGATGTCTCAATCCTGCAATTTATTTAGAAAATTATGACTTATATTTCAAGATATAAGATTATGAGAAAGCTTAAGAATCTTAGGATTTATGTCGAGCTAGTTGGATGATCTTATAATGTTAAGACTAAAGGCGATTTTCACTAAAGAAAGTGAAATATCAAAACCCAGTATAAAGAAAGAAAGCACACAAGCAAACATGCAAAATGAACTTACAACCATTCCTAGAAAGAGCTGCCATTTGAAGCACCAAAATGTGTTTTAAAACTCTGAAGATCTGTCTCAATGAATGTAGGATAGAGAAGGTAGTTATCTTTTAAGAATTGAATATCTTACAACTTAATTTTAACAATTAAGAAGCTTAAGTATGTATGATATACAAAATGTCGTAAGACTTAATGTGAGCTTTCACTACACTCAAATAAATTTTATTATTTAGGTTAACTCTTAATGTTAAGTGATCAGTAGCATGTTGTAAATAGGAATTCACGTCCTTGATGATTAATGCAAAGAAGATTTATTCAAATGTTCAATCGGTATGCAGAGGTAGAACTGACTTTTTAAGGTTGTGGTTCTTACAAGTCAAATCACCCCCTTATTGTGCACTTAGTAAGAGCCTGAAGATAGAGAATATGACTAATGTGCAATGAATAAGCCTATAGTGAACTTTTTGTATAATTTCTAAATCAAAAGAAGGTTTTTATTCTATTTTATTTAATAAACATTTTTTTTGTTATTTTAGATTGCATGATTGACTAAGGTGCGAATGCAATGTGCTAATGCAATTTTTTTGGGGTTATGAGTTTCATTTTGTTTCAAAAAATTATGTTTCAGTTTTTTGGTTGAGGTAGAAAATAGTTCTTATAGAGCCTACTACAAATTTAGGCAAAAAACACACAAAACAACGACCTGAATTTTGGTTAGACTTATCGAACACAACAAAAACAACAACAAAATAAAGATACGACTAAAGGGGGCCAACCTTGTACCTACTTCAAACTCGTCAGTCCAAAATTGACATCTAAGGACCATTGTTGTTTTTTGGGGCTCATCCTTTGCATTTTGTTCACCCTCTTGTGAATCATTCAAATGCCAATAATTAACTCGCTATGATAGGCATCCTAACTCTATAAAAGAAAAGACCTAACAAAAAGCAAATCCTATCAAAATATAACAACCTATCTCAACTAAGCCCTAGGTTACTACAACAGTCCTACAAAAATAAGTTAGTCCATCCTATGTTTACTATAGCATCCTAAAAACATGCAAAGAAAAATAGTGCAACCTACACTAACAAGTAGATGAATGCACAAAAATTATTATTTTATTGTATTCGAGAAATTCAAAGAAAAACATTGAATAAAAGTGCAAAAAAGCAAAAAAAGATGGAAAATACAAAATTTAACGTGTGGACAAGCCTGAGAACAGGAAAAAAAAAACGTGAAGCCACGCCACACTGTGAAAATAAAAAAAAGCAGAATAATACAAATTACACCACATTCAAATCACTTCACACTTTAGACACACCTAGATTCACACTCCACTCCTTTTATAAGAGAACACATAATCTCACCCAAAGAATCACAAAAAGTATAGCTTAAATGGATTTCTGATTCACAGCATTGCGTTGCTACCATTAGCGTTGTGACACTCTAATATTGCACCATGGTGCATGTTCTAGAGTTTCAAGCCAAATTTTTCTTCGGGAGTAGTGTCACGACGCTTAAAGACAACGTCTCAACGCTACTATAGTAGCACTCGATGCTAATACTATAACGCTGCAAGTATAGCTCCAAGGAACATTGTATGAAACCTTTTTTTCGATGCCTAAAGAGGAAGGCTCACAGTTATGTTGAGCTTGCTTGGCAAAATTGGGAGCTCTCAGTTGATAAATGATTGACACACTCAGACTCCACATTATTTCTCTCATTATAGATTATTTTTATGCAACATTTCTAAAGTTTTTATACATTAGTCATCAATTCATGCAAGATTATTACTTAATTATTGTGCATATACGAATAAACTATATTTAGAATACTAATTATTTAATTATAGCATGGATAATGATTTTAAAATATATCATAATTACATATTATTTGACCATTCAAAAATACTTATTAATTATGAGTTTAGTATTCATTTAAATTTTATGTGATACACATCCACTTCCAAAAGCTTCTTATCCTCTTAAAATTTTCTTCTTTATTTCTACTTTTTATTTACTTGGAAGATGTCACATCTATTAAAGTCATATTCCCCAAACTATTCGCTCAATTAAATAGGTTGAGTGGGTCCTGCTTGCCCTTATGTCTCTCTGCACTAGGGCTGTCAAAAAAGCTCGTTGTTCGCGAACAGTTCGTGTTCAGTTCGTCAATGAGTTTGTGTTCTATTTGTTCGATAAGTAGACGAGACGAACGTGAACAAATATTTTTCGTTCGGTTAGTTAAATGAACCAAACACGAACAGTGATGCGTTCGTTCGTGTTCGAATCGTTATTGTTCGAAATATAAAATAATTTAAAATAATTATATATAAAAAATTTATGATATTAAAAAAATTAAATTTTATAAATTATAATATATAATAAAATAATAATAATAGTATATTAATATACTATATTAGTAATATGCTGATATATATATTATATATTTATATAATATAAGTTATATAATTAATTTATATATATTAATATTAGGGATGTCAAACTGGCTTGTTGTTCGCGAACAGCTCGTGTTCGACTCGTGTTCGACTCGTTCGTTAAGAAACGAACACGAACAGTGACTTCACGAACAATTTCAAACACGAGCTTATTTCAAACAAACTAAATTTCAAACGAACCGAACACGAACATAAGCTCTGTTCGTTCGTGTTCAGTTCGTTTACACCCCTACTGAGCACACACTTAATGCAAACAAACAAAACACTACATAAATAATTCAGATAAATAAAAAATATTATTGATTTTTAATATATTCATATTGT
>NEWO01000111.1:650565-665480 GCA_003013225.1 Phalaenopsis aphrodite
TTTCCAAGATCTCTCACTCTTCGCTTAGACTTTAGGATGAAAATTGTAGTGGGTTGAGAATTCTCTTCATTCCCTACTATTTATAGGCCTTGGATCAAGCTTAGACTCACTACACACGTTTTCAAACCACTAACCCACGTTTAAACCCACTAAACCACGTTTAATTCTTCTAGAAACGTAATTTAGCACGTTTTGTTAACTGTCGCGCTTAAGCGTCGAATGTTGGCGCTTAAGCGTCTGTGCTTAATTTAGCTTAGGTTTGCTTAACGTTCAAATACTCATTCTAAAATATCTAAGTCATCTATTAAGGTCTTAGAATCATAACTAGATCATTATATCTTCAAAATACTACCACATTTTTCTTAATCAAACATAACAACATAACATTCAAAACAAAAACACACTGATAACTATGAGTTGCCTCCCACAAAGCGCTTGGTTTAACTTCGTCAACCCGATGTAACCAATGCTTATTTTGGTTGACCAAACAACAAAAAATCATTTAATTTAAGTTGATCCCTTATGAAATAGGGTTTCAGTCGGTGACCATTCACTTTGAATATTTTCTCAGTTTTAAGATCTTTAAGATCCACAACTCCATAGGGATAAACTTTTATCACAACAAAATGACTCATCCATCTGAACTTAAGTTTCCTGAAAATAATCTTAATATTGCATTATATAACAAAACTAGTTACCCTAACTCAAAATGTTTAGTAAATCCTCTGATCATGCCACATCTTCATATTTTCTTTATAAATCTTAGCACTCTCATAAGATTTATTTTTTATCTCTTCAAACTCATTTAATTGTAATATTGTTTTCTCGTCAGCATCCTGTAAATTGTAATTAAAATTTTTAATAGCCCAATATGCTTTATGCTCAAGTTCAACTGGTAAATGACAAATTTTCTCAAATATTAGCATATATGTGGACATTCTTATAAGAGTTTTATATGCAGTCCTATAAGCCCACAAAACATAATCAAGTTTGACTGACAAATTCATTTTGTTGGAATCACAGATTTTTATAATATTATTTCAATTTCACGATTGGATAATTCAGCCCAATCACTTGTCTGAGGATGATAAACAGTAACAATTCGATAGTTGATATAATATTTCTTCAATAATTTCTCAATTATTGCATTTCTAAAATAATTTCCTCCATCAGTTATGATCAATTTAGGCATCCAAAATTTACAAAATATACTCGTTCTTACAAATTTTGCAATAATTTGAGCATCACATCAATGTAAAACAACAACTTCTATCCATTTGGATTTATGTTCTACTACTATCAATATATATATAAATTTCTGAAAGATGGTATAAACAGTCTCATGAAATCTAATCATCAAACATCAAATATCTCAACTTCCAACATATAATTGAGGGGCATCTCATTTCTCCTAGAAAAATTATCTACTCGTTGACATCGGTTACAAATTTTGATATAACCATTAACATCTCTAAAGATTGTAGGCCAAGAAAATCCAGATTATAAAATTTTGTATATTATTTTGTCAATACCAAATGTTACCCAAAATCAAAATTATGACATTTTTGGATAATTTCGTAAGTTTCTTCTAAGTTGGAGACCTAGTCATTATTGATCCATATAAATCACGAGTTTGTTTTCATTAAGGGTATTAACTTTCTTGTCCTAATTGACATCAAAGAAGTGAATACAAGTATTAAAGACATGGACCTTTTGATACTCCATGATTCATCCATGGTCATCCTAGATGAGTCGGAAATGCTAGTGATCATGAAGGCCATCAGAGAATAGTGGCGAGGAGCCATGTTGCAAGTAAAAAATAATATAGTTGTGGAATAAGATGTCAAATAAAGTGTGTTTGTCGCCATTGTAACCCTTTTTATGGAAATAGAGCAATCTCAATGGTAGTAAAGAGGGTGGATGCTAAAAAAATCCATTGAAAGTTCCAAAAAATTGAGAAATTGCATAGCAATAAATGACATGAAAAACAAAGATTTATTTTACAAATATAAAAGTCCTCATCTCGACTCTAAACCCCATGAGAGAAAATAAAAGGATAAAAGGATTAAATAAGTGAATAAAAGGATTAAAGACGTGGCTCTTTTGATACTCCATGAATCATCCATGGTCATCCTAGATGAGTCGGAAATGCCAGTGATCATGAAGGCCATCAAAAAATAGTAGCGAGGAGCCATGTTGCAAGAAAAAATAATATAGTTGTGGAATAAGATGACAAATAAAGTGTGTTTATTGCCATTGTAACCCTTTTTATAGAAATAGAGCAATCCCAATGGTAATAAGGAGGGCGGATGCTAAAAAGTCCATTGAAAGTTCAAAAAAATTAAGAAATTGCATAGCAAGAAATGGCTTGAAAAGCAAAGATTTATTTTACAAATAAAACTATCAATAAAAGTCCTCTTCTCGACTCTAACCCCCATGAGAGAAAATACCCAGTATAGGGGTTTGATGTGACCTCAACAGAGACATGAACAAGCCGATGCAATCTTTGAAACAAAAACTCGCCTCCAAACCTAAAATGTCTTAACTTATTTCTTCCAATATGGGCATGGGCAACCAAAGCAAATCTACAAGCTCGCGCTGAAGAATAATTTTCTCCTGTTTTATCACCCCCATCTCTCCTTCCAACTGCACCACACTTTGCGGTAATTAATTTATGTATCTCTGAGCCCTATTGAATCCCCGCCTCTTGTGCAAAATAACATTCAATCTCGCTCGGGAGACGAGCCAACACCTCACTCTTCCCACGAACTTGTTAAATGAAGTCCCCACAAGCGGCTCAGGGAGATCAAGATCTCTTGATCGATCCACACCACCCTTGCTAGCTAGTTGATTGTCTCTTTCGACCACCTAAGGCTAGCTGGTCGATTCTCTTTCAACCACCTAGTCATCCCTTGCTCACACAACCGAGACCTTGCTTGAACCCATTGGATCTGAAGCATCTACAACATAATACAGAGTTAGGACACACCAAGTCTGAGGCCGCTAACTAATCAAAAATTACTGAACACCTACACCACGTGCTCCGATGTATGGAATCGAAGTGTCAGAGGGTTTGATTCATACATTGGGAAAATTCAGCTCTTGATCAGATCTTGCATTGTGAGGGCAACCAGAGTAGTTGGTTCTTGAGTCACGGCGACCGACTAGGCTCAACACATGCATACTTTTCTATTAGTTGCCGCCTTGTGTGTGTGTGTCTATATATATATATATATATATATTCCTCTATAATTAATTTTTATATCCAACGCATTTCTTGGCCTTTAAAGCCTATTTTCTACACTTTTATCTCCATTAATTTCATATTTTATTAATCTTTAAGCTTTTATTAATTAAAAATGCTTTGACTTTTTCTCTCCAACTGATCTAAAAAGTCAAAACTCTTCAATCCAAGTAGATATATTCTCAAAAACTATTGCTTTATCATTACGCATCTACCTTTATCTAACTTTATTTTATTTTTTTAATCAATTTACTATAAATATAATTGTGCTCATTTTTATATTCTACAAAACATTTGTGGAAAATCATCTAAAATACCCACAAATCTAATATCTCATGCTTGCTATATCTAAGTTGATTAAAATATCTAAGTTTTTTTTTTTATTTTATGAGATCTCACATTAAAAAAAAAAAAAAAAACTCTCATTTTATAAACCGTCTTCTTTGAAAAAGGATTCTTCTTCATTATAATAATTATAGATTAAATAATATTTATTTTCCTTATTTAGAATAATATCTCATTGATGTAATAGATGTTTGTACATCCTCATTGCAGTGAGAAAATATTGCATCAGGACTCCGCACATAGAGTTATGTGAGGAGTCTAATGAAATCACGCAATGTGGCGGTGACAGAAAAATAAAATAAAATATGTCTGGTTATAGAAGACAATATTACTCTCGTGTTATTCAAGTGTTATTGTGTGTTATTAAGGTGTTATTGTATGTTATTTAAGTGTTATTGATGTGTTTTTGTGTTATTATAACATCGAGAATATTCTCAGAACACAATGACACTTGAATAGCACGGAATAACACGGGAGGAATATTTCCAGTGTTACCAGACTGATTTTTTTTTCTATCACTTCCACGTGGCATGATTTTATTGGACTCTGCACGTAACTTTACGTACGGAGTCCTGATGCAATAATTTTTCCATTGGAGTAGAAAATCTCTTTATTCATGTCCAATGGCTTTCTTAGAAACTCAGCATAATTTTGTGATGTAATTTGTTAAAATATTTAAATTAAATATAATTTAGCTTTAAAGTTCATATTTTTCTTCAAAAACAATAAATTTTAAAATACTTTTTTATTTTTCAAATCTGCATTAGTGATGCTCACCGCAATTCACATCATTAAACCACTACATATAATTAAATTGGCTTAATTAGTATATTGAAAGAAAAAAAGTGAATGATAAAAGAGTGTAAAACTATTACAAAGATGTTTAAGAGTGTAAACGACTCCAATTGAGTGGGAGCTTAAGTTTAATTAATTTTATCGAGTTCAAGTTCGAGCTCGAGGTTAAATTTACGAGTTCGAACCGGCTAACGAGCAGATTCATGTATTATATAAAAAAAAATGATAATTTAAGAAAGTTTTATAATAAAATAACAAATATAATGAACAATTAAACGAGAAATAATAATAAATTACTTAATATAATATTAAAAATTTAAGTTTTTAAATATTTTTAATACTTTAAAGACAAAGTTTCCAAATTTATCATATTTTAAGTATACTTTATATTAATGTTTTTCTAAACGAACAAACCCACGAGCTAACAAGTCCGTCGGATCTAATTTGAGCTTGGCTTGTTAGCTCATCGATCTCAGTTCACGAACCACTTATGGAGCGGAGCTTTAATTAGTTCACGAGTTGGCCTGACTCACTTGCAGCCCTAAAGACTATATTTTGTGAGTTGGGTGGAAATAACTATATTGTTTACTGTGTGAATCATCTAATAACAGAACAAAAAGATAATTATAGATTAAATAATAGAAATTAAGAAGTCAAAAATGGCAGGTAAAAAATATTGCTTCCCACTTGGTGAAACATACATGAAACAATTTAAAAAAAAAAACAAAAGATTTGGATGAGAGTAAAAGACTGTGATCAAAAGGAGAAAGGTAGAACAGAAATTACGGCAACTTTATACGTATGAAATTTTCAGACGGAGTTGCATTGTAAGAATTAGTTGTATTATTTAAATTCGATAGTATCCCTAAATTTATTATTTATTTAATTTTTCTCCTAACTCCATTTGCACTTCTGCGGCTTCTGCCTGTCACTGTCGCTAGCCCTAAAAAGAAGAACAGTATGGAAAAAAAGACGATGGGCGATGAAAGGATGACCTTTGCCAGCATTTATGTTCAGCAGAGATCGATGGGAAGGGAGCAAAGCCTTCAGATTCGTCTTCCCTGACACAATATCTGTTTTTCAGCTGATGTTGGGCTGAGATTTCAATCAAAGGTGGAGTGTTTTTCTACTAGGTTCCAGTTTCAGTAGTTGGATTGTGTTGTTTTTTTGTTTTTAAAGCTGGAATCTTGCAAAGCCTGTTGTGTTTTTGGAGTTTGGGGTGGAATTGGGGGAGTATTTATTTCTAGGTTTTGTTTTTGGATGTTGAGGTGGAGGAAAGGCGGCTCTTTTACTTGTCTGTTCTGAATGAGAGGGTTGTTGGAACTTGAAGGATTTATTGGGGTTTTGGATAGAGACGAAGAGAGTAGAAAGGGGTTTTTTGCAGATCGATCGTTGTCTCTTTGTTTCTCCTTAGTTATTGCAAAGGCGGCACTTTTGGCTTGATTGAGGTTTTAGGGGGCTGAAGGAGCTCCATTTATTGGTTTTGCTTTTTCATCGGTGAGATATTTTGTTGAGGATTAAGAGCGGATTTAAGGTCTGATACTGTGGAGCTTTGGGCATTTTCTTCGATTCTATGTGCCATGAGGAACCTATTCCATGCTGACACCATTAAGGAGAATCAGGTTCAGACGTTGAATCCTCAGTCATGGCTGCAGGTGGAAAGGGGAAAAATTTCCAAGTTTTCGTCTCACTCCCCCTCTTCTATGTATGTATTATAAACCTTTTGCTTCATTTCTAGGCTATATTTTCTTATATTTTTCTAAAGTTTGAATTTTTTTTTGTTTCATTGTCATGCAGTGAGTCTCTTATCAGGGTTGCAGAGCCTCCTGTTCTCCCTTTCTTCAAGCCGGTTGATTATGTGGAGGTCTTGGCTCAGATCCATGAAGAGCTAGAATCATGCTTGCCTCATGAGAAATCAGAGGTATACTTGCTTCAATTTCAGGTTTTTAGGGGTCTTGGAGAGGTTAAATTGCTCCAGAGGAGCTTGCGCTCTGCTTGGGAGACAGCAACCACAGTTTATGAGAAGCTTATCTTTGGAGCATGGCTCAAATATGAGAAGAAGGGAGAAGAACCCATCTCTGATCTTCTTTCATCATGTGGTAAATGTTCGCAGGAATTCAGAATGCTCGGTGTTGGCCCTGAAATCCCTCCTCAGGGTTCTGAGGCAATGATCTCCTGTTATTTAGGTAAAATAGAGCCATCCAATATCATTTTCTTCCGCGTAAGAGAAGAATATATAGCATGTGATCGGCAAAAGATTGCAGATTTGTCCCCTCCATTCAACACCATGCTTAATGGGTGTTTCAGCGAATCGATTCAAGAAGTAATTGATATGTCTGAAAATAACATCTCAACCTCAGCCATGAGAGCAGTCTGCAATTTCAGTTTTTCGGGAAGCATAAATGAATTGTTATCCCTAGATACTTTGTTAGAAATATTGATATTTGCAAATAAATTTTGTTGTGAGAGCCTCAAAGAGGCATGTGACAGAAAGTTGGCTTCTTTAGTTTCTTCAAGGCAAGATGCTGTGGATCTCATGGAGTGCGCACTGGAGGAAAATTCTCCCGTTCTCGCTGCATCTTGTCTCCAATTTTTTCTCAGAGATCTTCCTGATTGTATGAAGGATGAACAAGTTATTAGAATCTTCTCCACTGCTAATAAGCAGCAAAGGTTCATCATGGCTGGACATGCTTCATTCTCACTCTACTGTTTATTAAGTGAGGTTTCAATGAATACTAATCCAAAATCAGAGATTACAGCTTCCTTTTTGGAGAAGTTGGTCGAGTCCGCCGTGAGTTGCCGGCAGAAGCAGATAGCCTTTCATCAACTGGCCTGTGTGAGGCTCTTACGAAAGGAGTATGATGAAGCAGAACGTCTTTTTGGCGCCGCTGTCGCTGCTGGACATATCTATTCCGTCGCTGGTTTGGCCAGAGTTGCTTGCTTTAAGGGTGATAGGCATTCATCCTATGAACAACTTAGCGCGGTGATTTCATCTTACAATCCTCTTGGTTGGATGTATATGGAGCGATCTTTGTACGTCGATGGGGACAAAAAATGGGAAGATCTCGATAAGGCGACTGAGTTAGATCCCACTCTTCTCTATCCTTACATGTTTCGGGCATCATTCTTGATGCGAAGGCAAAGCGCCGAGGCGGCCCTTATGGAAATTAACCGTATTTTGGGTTTCAAATTAGCTCTGGATTGTTTGGAACTTCGGTTTTGTTTCTATTTGGCACTCGAAGATTATAGATCTGCGCTTCGGGACGTTCAAGCAATCCTTACTTTGTCGCCAGATTATCGAATGTTTGAAGGACGAGTGGCTTCGTCTCAGTTACGAACGCTCGTTCAGGAACACGTTGAGCAGTGGACGACTGCTGATTGTTGGCTTCAACTTTACGAGCGGTGGTCAGCAGTGGACGATATTGGATCTCTTTCGGTTATATATCAAATGCTCGAGGCACCAGATGCCGCAAAAGGAGTTTTGTACTTTAGGCAGTCATTGCTTCTTCTCAGGTATATCCGCGAACTATTTTTTACATATACATGTTATGCTCAATGAGATTATGCTTGAAATAATACAGTGAAAACTTGTGAATTTGGTTGATAGATTGAATTGTCCGGAAGCGGCGATGCGAAGCTTGCAGCTTGCACGGCAGCATGCAGCCAATGAACATGACCGTCTTGTTTATGAGGGATGGATTTTATATGATACGGGTCATTGTGAGGAAGGGCTTCGTAAAGCAGAGGAGTCAATCTCCATTCAAAGGTCTTTTGAGGCGTTCTTTTTGAAAGCATATGCCTTAGCGGATTCGAGCACAGATCCTTCGTGTTCTGCAACTGTTATTTCACTTCTTGAGGATGCGTTGAAATGCCCTTCGGATAGGCTTCGAAAGGGTCAGGTACTCGTTGCCTTCTAAGACGAGAATGTGCTTTTGTGCTTATTACTCCATTAGAATTTGCTTAATTTTAGTTATACATTAAAAGCATGCTTGAATTTTTTTTCCTTATAGGTATGGATGTAGAAAGGAAAACAATAAACTATTTAAGTTCCCAACATATGATTAAAACTAACTTCAATATAAAAGCTAGAATTGTAATTATTTTTATTAAGTTCAAATTATATGTGGATACAAAAGTGCCTATATATGGGCAATAGAATAGAATGGTAAAGAACATTTCAATAAAATGAATGGGCATTTACATACTGAACGCCCAATTACTTTGCGTTTATATATATATAATAACACCTGAACTTTACTTTATACTTTTATATTACCCAAATCTTTCGTATCACGTAAAATATATCACTATTTTAACTTTTAAGAAGTTAAATATACCTTTTCAAGCATAGGTAATATGCCATTTATGTAAAAGTTTGAAGTTTATGTATTAAATATGTAAATAAATAGGCATTATGACACTGGGTATCTTAATCTCAATCCGGAGTAGGTTGGTCGAGTCATTTGAGTCCATATTATGTTAAAGTTCAGTTTTTTTATGTATTTTCTATTTGGATGACAGACTTGTAATAAGGTGGTGGTCCTCAATGTTTATAAATATGTGGTCTTGTGTTTTTATTAGAGAGGTCTTTGGTTCATGTGAGTTGTGTGAGGGCTAGGGCTCTCTTTGTGATTCCTGGATGGGAACGAGTCTCCGGTCATTACGTTGGTTGGTGGCAAGTGTATCTATATGTTTTGTGGTGACATCTCAGATTTCTTTTCTTTGTCGATTCTTCGGGTAGTGATTTTTATATTCTGATCGGTTGCGAGAGTAGCAAGTTCTTGTATCTTGTTCATTTCTTTACTTTTCTTGTTTTCGAATTTCTATTCTTTGCATTTTCTCTCTTTCTTGGTATGAATTCTGCGCACATACCTTTTCTCGTATGACATTGAGTGGTATATATGGTACTCTTTCTAAAATAAATGATCGTTATAATGAGGATATGTTATTTTTCCTATTATAAATATTAGACAAATTTCTAATATTTATATCATAATGAATAATGCCAATAACTCTTACACATAGTTTGCTGCAAAAATAGACTTCCTTAGATTCTGAAGTTACCACAGCAGTTATGTGTGTTGGTGTTTCATTTTGAGTATTAGTTCTAAGTTCTCTCCCATCTGATGTGATTTAATTGGGCTTTATAATAGATATTCAATGATTCTACTAAATCTAATCCCATATTAATCACCTTTTAGCTATTTCCTCATTAAAATTGATGTTTTTATGAACAAATTGCGTCTGTTTTTCTGGCACGCAATTCAGCATGTGTTTCTTCTTGGGTTATGAAAATTTCATTGGAATTTAATGGCAAAACTTTACTTTTTGCATCTATACCTCTCAAATATTTCACCTCTCAAAAAAATGCCACCAATTTAACTTTCAGAAAGTGGAACATACCTTTTTAATACATAGGTGAGGCGGCGTATATGTAAAAATTGAATTTTGGGAATTAAATGGTACTTTAGTGATCAATATTGCAAAAGATGTAATGTCATGCCAGTTGACCTTTTTTTATCTAATTAAAAACCTCTTAGCTTGAGAGCTAGTCTCCAAATAAAATGTTGCATTATTACAATTGAAAGGGGAGAAATTGAAAGAACAACTGCTATTATTACATTACACACTCCATTTTCTGATGTAAAGTTACTGAAAATTTATATTGCAGGCCTTGAACAATCTCGGCAGTGTATATGTCGACTGTGGGAAGCTCGATCTGGCGGCAGACTGTTATATTAGTGCTCTTAAGATTCAGCACACGAGAGCTCATCAGGGACTTGCTCGCGTGCATTTTCTGAAGAACAATAGGACTTCGGCTTACGAGGAAATGACGAAGTTGATAGAGAAGGCTCGAAACACGGCCTCGGCATATGAGAAGAGGTCCGAGTACTGTGATCGCGAGCTAACAAAGGCGGATTTGCAAATGGTGACCAAATTGGACCCGCTCCGTGTTTATCCCTATAGATACCGAGCCGCAGGTTAGATTTAATCCCCCCTTTTTTTCATTTTTTGACTTGAACAATTAAGTAATTATCCTAAAGGGGCATTTAGATGCATATCGCCCGATCCTGAACTTTACCGTTTACATTTATACCAACCAAATATTTCGTATCACATCAAAAAGTACTACTACTATTTACTTTTAAAAAGTGTAAAAGTTGAAGTTTAGTTGTTAGGTATGTAAATACTTAAGAATTGAGTGTTATGTATGCATGTCTCCTTATTCTAGATTGAGGAGACAATAGAAGAAATCAGAAGGAAAATAAATATATTTTCATAAAGTCCATTCTTTTAGGAAATTTACATCCCTAGCTCACAATTCTTATGCATTTACATGTCTCACACCTGCATTTTCATATTTACATAGCACTTTGGTGCTTTAAACGTGCGCATGAAAATGTATATTTTACTTTTAAAGATCGGTAACAATGCTATTTATGATGTGATATTAAAGATTTGAGTACTATGCGTGCAAATATGAAAGTTTAGGTGTGAGATATGTAAATAAATTAGAATTGTGTGCTCCTTTTTTATGTTTGGGCTGTTGAAATTCTTCTAATAGTGGTATTCTTTATGTGACGTAAAAGATTTGGGTGGTATGAACGTAAGAAGTAAAATTTAGGTGTTCGATGTGTAAAAACATAAGAATCGGGCGGTATGTATGTAAATGTCCCATAGTTTTAATGTGTGGCAGAGTTCTAGTTGGGGTTCTTTGCGCTTGATAAGATTTAAAACCATAAAAGCTTTATTTTTTATTTAAAAAGTTTGGATTTTGTAAAGATTTTTGCTCCATATATGATGCATGACATTTCAATCAAGGGGCATTTACATACATAACATACAATTCTTATATATTTATATATCTGTGTCCTAAAGTTTCATTTTTTACACACTCACTCAAATCTCTGTTAATATTTTGTGCTCTTGACAGTGCTGATGGATAGCCACAAGGAAACCGAAGCGATAGCCGAGCTAACGAGAGCAATCGCCTTCAAAGCCGACCTCCACTTGCTCCACCTGAGAGCGGCTTTTCACGAGCACATCGGAGATGTCGCTGGAGCTCTTCGCGACTGCAGAGCCGCCCTTTCCGTCGACCCAAACCACCAGGAGATGTTAGAGCTTCACAACAGAGTAAACAGCCAAGAACCATGATTTGAAAACTCATTCCATAGCTTCATTTTGTACACTATAAGATCCTTGGCTCCACGACCATATTTTGTGTTTTTTGTTTCCTCCCCCCTCTATTTTTTTTCTATTTTCTGTTTTGTAAGTTTGTGTTCTATAAGGATAAGTATGCAATTTGGTACTTTGGCTTCTCTCCTTGAAAATTTTGAGATGTGAATGGAATGAAAATGCTTGAAAGGTCAGTACTTGTGAGGTAGTTTTAGGTGAGATTAAAGAAAGGAAGAAGAAACCTCATGGCTTCAAATCTGAGGAAGAGCTTTTGTAACATATGATAATTCTAGTTGTTATTTCTATATTTTCATATTTCTATAGATATTATGTTCTTTATTGACTCTATCTGTATATTTTCCAGTGATTCTTGTACTCAAATTGTAAACTATTTAATACTTTAGTGCTAAGCCATTTGGCATCAAATCATTGATTAACAATTGACAAAATCAACATTAAGTAAACCACTTTGAATGCTTGGGGTTATTTTATTGGATTAGTTGGTTGCAAGATGATTGTGCTTTTCATGTAGATGTTGCCATAATTGTCATCACAGACTGGTTTTGTTAGGAGACAACATGTGGCTACTTCCTATGGGAGACGACCATTCTAAGAAGCTTCTTTGTAGCACTATATTATTTTCATTATATTAATCTCTAGTAGTCAATGGATCATAACTACCTACAATCATCTAAATATTTGATGCATATCAATAGGTGTAGGATTTATTCTCTGGCCCACAACATGGAGTACTTGGTTTGCTACCATCATATATTCAATTGTTTGTGGCTACTTTGTCACTATCTACTTAGAATCGTCGGGCGTTGCCGTAGTGCTCGGAAATACTCAATTTTTCTTGTGATATGCAAGGCTACATAAATGAACAAAAGCATAAAATTTGCTCAATTATAGAATGAGAGAGAGAGAGAGAGAAAGAGTGACTAAATTATTATAATTCATTCATTTGGGTAATAATTCAAATCTTCCTCTTCCTACTATATGAGTCATACTATAGTAGATGGGTCATGTAGGCCGCCATGATGAATCACTTAAACTCTGTACATGATGTCTTCTTTTTCATTTTTATTCTAGTATTCACTCTGTGTGATATGCTTTCTTCTCTAAGATGAAAGATTTTGAATGATAAACCTTTTATGCTTATCTTAAACCTATTTTTTTCACCTTGGTGAACTAGTTGGAGCTTGAACTCTCTAGCCCAAGAAACATTAAATGTCTTATTAACAAAAATTGAGCAACAAGTGGCATGAAATGTTAACAATAATAGGTCATAAGCTATGGACATCAAATTAAGTTGGTCAACAAATGTTTGTGGATATGGGAAAACTCGAGTGGCGCTACAAACAATCAAAACTTTTGAATTATTAACAAATCTTTTCAAAATTTAAAACAATAATAATAAAGAGAATTGAGGCTTACTTATAGATTTGGAGGGGTAATTCAATCATTATCCAAACATGATTTAGGATCTAATTGTGCTTGAAATGAGCCTCATAGGATTCATCTTGAATAATGATAAATTTGCCAAGAAAATTTTTATTGATGATAATAAGTTTGGTTGTTGTGATATATCACATTAGTAAGTTATGTGATTGAAGGTGCAAGACCTTTAGCTTAAATGGTGTGCAATTTGCTTGTCATGTTAATACCACAAATTCAAATACAATTTATATCATTTTTATACTTTAATATTCAATATCTTCATGCACAATATGTGTAATTTACTTCATATCTTATATATAGTGTGATATATACTCTATTTCTTATTAATAACTATTTAAAATATATTACTATCCCTTCATCCTTACGTGTACTATTTAGTACATATAATCACATCACGCCCATTGTAACCACACGTAAAAAATATAAAAGCGAAGTATAGATGTTGGTTGGTTTTGCTGATACAAACTTTAAAATTTTTTATCAAATTTTTTAATTTAAATTTTGTTTATTTAAAGTTTATATTTTGAAAATTGTCATTTAAAAAAAAAGTAATAGTAGGTGAAGAAAAGGTTAGAACTATCAAATCAACATAGTTAATGAGTGCATTGTGTTGATGCTTAGGTCTCATATAATTATTTGATGTTAAAATTATATTTTTTAAATATGATAAAAATATTAAATTATTATATCATTTGATTAAATATAGTTTGACATTAAGTATCATTAATTTTAAAATACATAATTCTTCTTAAAAATGTCTCAAGCAGTGATGGTCTTATTAAAGTATTCATGGTCCACTAGGAACAAAGTTGATTCTCCATTTGTTTTATGAAATTTTGCTCATCATTTTAATAATAATAATAATAATGTTAATTTCATAAAAAAATGTGTGAAAATAAAATCTTCATCATTGCAAAGGTATTCATAAGCAATCAAATGAGTCCTTAAGATTTTTTTTTTGTGAATTATTAACATAATCATTAGCATCATCATTTACTTAATCCTAATATTCGGGTCTGATTACATAGATTATTCTAAGGAAATCATAATTTTTTTTTGTTGAATAATGAATAATATATATATTCTTTTAAAGGGATGACCAGAGGCTATTATACAAACCTCCAGCAACTTCTGACATGCCTAATAATTCAAGTACCAACTCTTTAAGGCCAATTGTGTTAGAGGGGATTCGAACCCCCCCAAACCGAGGGGTCTTATACCGTGGATGCCTACCAACAGACTAGAGTATGCAACACATATATGTGTGTGTGTACATTAGATTAAAACTTTAAAATATGAAAGAAACACTTTTACAATAAAAATGACTGAACTAATTTTGCTGACTTCGTATATTATTATCAAATAAAGTATCATTCAAAAAAGTTGAGAAATGATAAAAATCATAAGATAAAGATTTATAAAATTTAAAGTGTTTAAGCACCATATCTAACAATTACTAATACCCAAATCTTTCTATATATTTACACATCTAACACCCAAAACTTACTTTTTATATTTATACCGCCCAAATCTTTCATATATATTTATAAAAACCATAACTATTATAATTTAAAAAAAAGGTAAATTACATCATTTCATGCATAGATATGACGAAAAAAAGTAAAATACATCATTTAGGTGTTAGATATTTAAATGCATAAAAATTAAGTTGCATGCATGTAAATATTTCAAAAAAAATAAATAAAATTTAATATAAAATAATATATTAACTATCAAGGCAATTTGATATACTAAATTCAATCATGATTGCATTTAAAACTTCAAATGTATTTACAAAATATTAAACATATATATATATATATATATATATATATATATATATATATATATATATATATATATATATATATATATATATATATATATATATATA
>NEWO01000111.1:680904-714627 GCA_003013225.1 Phalaenopsis aphrodite
TCGAACCCAACATAATGTAAACCCTGTTTAATTTCTTATATTAAATAGGGGAACTTGTCGCCAATATATTGGTTTCGTAGATCAAACGGATGTCATAACTTTCTCTAGTTTATTTGATCGAGTCTTACCCTCAATTCTTGTATTCATCCTTAGAGATAGATACAGGATTTGAGGTAAAGCGCTCTTTCATTTAAACTATGAAAATTATGGGTCAGTTTGACTCCATATTTTTTAAAACTAAATTTTTTAACGTCCTTCCGAAGCGGGCAACGAGATTTCAATTTCGATGACCGACAGCTTCTTACGGGCAAACCCCATACCAAAAATAGTGCCGACAGACCCTCCAAGATATGACATAAGGTTAGGAAAACTACCAAAACCTTACTTTTTTGCCTCTACATGAACTGCCCTCACATGCATTTTAAGTTTTAGGTGGTGGAATGAGAAGACTCGTCAAGTACGCTTTAACAGTTTTCAGCATCGTCTTTCTTGTACTTTTATGCTATACTTTTATACCTGCAAAACTTACATGCTAAATAATGATGTCACCCTGCATGAAAACAAAAACTATCAGGATAACTATAAAACTAAAACTAAAACTAAAATTAATCAAGATAAAATTCACCGCCACAACATTCAAAATATAAAACAACTCAAAATTTAATCACAAACATCACACAAAACTACAACTTCAACTAAATTAAGACGTCTCTATTAGATGATCGGGAATTCCTCGAAGTAGGTTACCTATGGTTGCTAACGAGACTTCCCACAATCTAAATGAAATTATGGAACTCATTAAGTTGAGTTTAGTAAGTTCACTTGGACTAAGTGAATCCAATAGAAAATAGTGGTGCCGGAACGAGGGAACCGTAGGATCCTAACCGGTGTCGCTCTAATCAACTTTAACATGCCCCCATAAAATTTAAAGAACTATAACCATAGGGCCACCTGATTTGACATCATAACTTGACACATGACAACTATTTTTTATATACCTAAAAATACAAGAATTTGACACCACTACTAGAAGATTTAAACCCTCGACAATGACGTCAAAAAATTGATGCAACTTTTAATATGTAAGAATTTATGAACCTAGATTTATATATTTATAATAATTTTGTAAAGTCATAATTTATGAACTTAGACTAAGAGGGCTCCAAGAGAGTCGTATAATGTCGTGGTATAAAGTATCAACGATTTCCCTGGGATAGGAGCTGCCAAGGCATGGGGTGTCATTAAATATTGTTTAACATTCACAAATGTCCGCTGATATTTATCTTCTCAAATGAATTTGACATCCTTTTTAATTAATGCGAAGAAGGGTTGACATCTACCTGAGAGATTAGAAACAAAGTGTTTCAGATATGCAAACTTCCCTTGGAAGGAACGTAGTTGTTTTAAGATTTTAGGTGGAAGCATTTCCAAGATAGCTTAAATCTTATCTGGGTCGATCTCAATTCCCCGATGACGGACAACAAATTCTAGAAACTTCCCAGAGATAATGCCAAAGACACACTTTAAGGAATTCATTTTTAAGGTCATATCATTGTAACCGTTTCCTTAAATTGTACAAATGGTCTATTTTTCGTTTACTTTTGATGACCAAATCATCCACATAACATTCCACTTGGTTGTGAATGAGATCATAAAAATCTTCAACATTGCACGTTAATATATTGCTCCAGCGTTCTTTAGGCCGAATGACACTACTGTGTAGCAGAAAATTCTGATCGGTGTTCTGAAGGCTGTAAGTGCTGCCTCTTTGGGAGCTATCTTAATTTGGTTGTATCCCGACGATCTGTCCATGAAGGAGAAAATTTCATGTGTTGAAGCGATATCCACCATCATTTCTGGTATTGGTAACGAAAATTCATCTTTCGAACATGCTTTGTTCAAATCCTTGAAGTCGACACAAACTCATATTTGTCCATTTTTCTTCTTAACTAGGACAATGTTAGCTAACCACGTGGGGTATTGCTCTTCTTTTACAAAGTTAGCAGCTATTAATTTCTTCACCCAGCAATGACTTGCTGCTCTATTTCGAGGCGTATTCTTCTAAGAGCTTGTTTTATTGGGGTCATATCTTTATCTACCACGAGTTTATGAACTACAACCTCTGCTGACAGTCCTGACATTTCATCATATTTCCATGCAAAGCAATCTTTGAATTCTTTTAATAATCTAATTAATTGCAGAAATTCTTCATCATTGAGTAGAGAACTTATAAATGTAGGTCGGGGTTGCTCTTCAGTCCCAAGGTTAATTTCCTTTAATTCATCAACAGTAGATTTAATTTCCTCCCAAAATTCATGCAGAGCATCTTCTATTAGCTGATTAGTAGAGTCATCCTCTATATCGAGGCAGTCATCTTCTGATTCACCAGCGACAACCATAAAAAATTCTGAATCATCGACTGATATGACAGTACCAAATCCGAGACCCTCTTTTGAGTTGAGAATTCGACTTTTAACATTCCATAATTTTTTTAAAAGTTGTAATTTATTTTTTGACATTCATTTTGGTAAATGCCTATGCTAAATTAACTTTTGTACGCAAGGCAAAATGTAACCAAAAGGCAATTCCATTAATTGATTAGGATCATCATCCAAGTTTACATGATTTTTAAGATTAGTAAAGGTAACTTGATCGGCTTTGAACCAATGCTACAAAATTCCTTGACCTCTTAACTCTCGACTTTTTGAGGGAGAATCAGAGTAAGGGTCATAGTTTTTACATAGTGGTTTATCTGATCATACATTGTCTCATATTCATTTTTACAATATATTGAGTTTTACAACTAAATTGAAGATTACATCCAAGATTCAGGGAGCTCAAAGCCCTTGGAAGTTGGGAGCAAAAAAATAAGTAAATAAAATTATCGGGCGTAGAATTGGAGATTTTAGAGTGACAGACTAACATCCCCGATTCGGTCCTATCGTTTGGGTGCTGAAGTGTAGATGTTAGCCCTCAGGTGAGGGGAACGTGAGAGCTCCGAAGTGAGAGTCGGTATCCTCCCAGCCTAGCCGTAGATTCAGTAAACAAGCATATGATTAGTCAATGTTCTTTTGCCTATACCAAATGGTAAAGAATATGTATGCTCCTATTTGGCACAATATAATTTGAACTAATTCAGTTTATCCATTCACTATAATTTCTTGACAAGAAAAAAGATCCTTTCTTATATATTGAATATCACATTTAAACCTTCATTAGTATCATTAGTTATTTGATAGTTATTAAAATTACATATTTATTTCAATTGTCTATTAGTGACAGATAAACAAATTGAACTTCGTTGTTGTGATTAAAGTATTGTTTTTTCTAAAATCTTAGTTCGTAGCTATAAACTTACTCCCTGTGGGATCGATATCTAGGACTCCATTAGAGCCCTATATTACTTGAGCGATACGTATACTTGCGTTGATAAGTGTGACTTTACAATTATTGAATATTTATTATGTCCATATTTATCTTATATTTTTAAGCATATATAAAGTTGCGGTCAGCTTCCTAAGATGAGCTAGCATGTTGTAATCCAAATTGTATGATCCTCCAATTTTCTCTTAATTATGTGTTTCTTCCGCTGGCAGAGGTGGAGGTAGCTCTTCTCGAGTGACTATTTGCTTTCCTTTATCTGTCGGAGCTGTTCTCAGGGTAATACTCTCACGCTTCTTAAGTTCACTTCTATAATTTCTTCTTCTTGTGACATCATTGTTGAATCTTCTGGTGTTTCTTCTTTGTCAGAAAGATCTAGGTTGATGGCAAGTGGTGCACCATGGTGCTTGAGAATTAGTTCCTCACTTCCGGTGCTGTCGTAAGCAGTATCATCGATGTCTTCTTTGGTCTTGTTAGCGACTTCATCGGACTCAAGTATGATTTGAGGATCATTTTTAGAATCGAGATCGAGGCTAGATTGGTTAAAATCAATTATGTTATCACGAGAAACAGTTAAAATGTAGCCGAAATCACAATCATTATATTCATAAGACCCCGAAGGGGTAAAAAGATAATCATACAAAGTTAGGGGCTCGAGGATTTGCTTCTGCAAATTCGAAAGAACTAATCTAGTAGAGGCAGCCCCTATCCTATCCCCCGTGCTATCAATCTTCGTGGTGGTGTTCTTCTTCTTCTTTTTCTTTGACAACGATGAACCTTCTGGTGAAATCTTCATCTCGGGCTTGGAAGACTGAAAACTCTGAACAGAGGCTTGCCTTGATGCATTCTGAATATGATTCAATAATTTCTTGGATGATTTTCTCAAAAATTCATTCCATCTATCTTTTCCGGTATATACAAAAGATTGTTTTGATGAATCCTGTATTTGGTTTGAGACTCTCTTGAGCTCGTCCCAAGTCGCACTCCATCCATCTTCTCCAGTATATGGATTAATCGGAGAGATTGGCTCAGCCAAAATCATATTTATGGAACCTTTTTCAGGTTCTTTTTAATATTCTTTTGAGAACATTATATTCCCTTCTTTAAGGTTCTTCTTGAGCCAATCCTTAAAGATGAAACATTCTTCTATAGTGTGCCCAAGCAACTTGTTATATGGGCAATAAATTGGTTGCTCTTTCTTATTGACCTCTTCGGGTTCTTTGGATTTGGTAGTCTGAACTCAGGCTTCTTCATTAGACTTTTGAACATTTTGGATATGGCTTCATCTTTGAAAGAATACACCATTTTAAGTCATTCTTCCAAAGATATTCTCTTATTCCCTATTCGAGGTGATCCTTCTTGAGGTGGTCACTGGTTGGACTGGCTACTCTGTTTCTGAGCATGTTGTGATGAAGATTGGTGAGGATTTTCTGGATATATCTTCATGGGTTGTTCCATTTAATCAACGGTCGCTACTGTTCATGACTTCTTTTCAAATACTCTGGTTGCCTTGACATTCTCATGAGAATCCATATGTTTGATTTCTTCTTGAAGACAGCTAGCCTTGCTGAGTAGCTTTTCGAAGGATTTGATGGTGAGTCCCTTGAGCATGAATGCTACTAGCCCATGAATGCTTCTGAGTAAGATCTCAATTGCGTGATGTTCCTTTAACTGAGGTTCACACTTTATGCTAAGGTTTCTCCACCTCAAGATGTAATCCACCAAAGTCTTGTTGAATTTTTGTTTTTCCATCATGAGCTCTCCTATAAAGACATGGTGTTGCACTCCAGCAAATCTTTTTAAAAGTAATTGTTTCAACCGACAAATGTCTTAGCTGATATGTTGGGTAAATTAACATACCAATCGAAAGCAATCCCTGACAGGCTTCTGACAAACTGTTGGAAGAGTAAAGCTCCATTACTGCTTGTGCAGAGAAGCTCTAAATTTCAAATGGGATGAGGTGGCCTCTAGGTTTGAATTGGGTTTAAATTTTTTGGGGTGGCTCGTGGTTTTGGTGTTTTCTGACAACGGCGCCAAAAACTTGATCCGACTTTTTGTTGTGATAGATTGTATAAAATTTAATTAAATATATCTAATTAATATTTGAATTCTACGTAAGTATACGTATCGTTATTAAGTAATAATGAACTTTCTATTTAAGCCCCAAATATCGATCATACGGGGAATGTTTAAATTGGAAATGACAAACTTGCTCGGAAATTCACAGAAGGTCAATTGAAATCACTGTCACTAATTTTAATTGTTGAGATGCAATCAAAATTAAAATTTTAAATTATTATCAAATCAAATATGCAAAATTTAAAATAGTAAATACTAATCTATTACCTATGTTTATGTAACGAAGATTCTTATGTGAAAAAGCACCATTCCCACTACAATGAGGCTATGGTAAAATGAGATGAGATAAATGTTCATAATATGTATTGTGCTAAATAGGAGCAATTTTAATTCTCTACCCTGATACAATGCATAGAAAATCATTGGCTAATCTCAGTGTTTAGTCCCTAAATTCGTGGCTAGGCTAGAAGGATACTGACTCCCACTTCAAAACTCCCACTTCCCTTCACCTGAAGGCTAGCTCTCGCTTCAGTTTTTAAACACTAAGACTGAATTGAAGATTTTAGTCTGTCACCCTAAAGGTTCTCCAATTCTACACTCAACAAAGAATATTTTCCTATTTATTTGCACTTAATTCCATAAAAGATGTTCTCCTCCATGTAATCAAATGTGATCCTTACTCTGTTGTAGAACTCATACTCTATTTCCTGGATCATATGTTTCACGACACATTTTAACAATTCAACTGGCCAGACGGAAAAGTAAATTAAGTTCAAAGTTGAAAAATCATCATAATTTATTTTATAATTTAATATTGACACATTCATATTATCTCTTCATTTCACCATATCTCAGAGTAGGGAGAAAGATAAAGGGAACTACTCAGACTTCAAGAGAAAGAAATAACAAAACACAAATTTCATATATAAAAGAAAGTTCATACAACACTAATAAACAAACAATAATCATCTGAAAACTCTTTCTCAAAGCAAATCATTTGTAGCATTTCCTTAGAAATGCAGGAAGAAGATATCTCTCACTTTTCTCCTTCTCCAACACTCTTACAGAAAGTTTCACACTAAATCTCACAACAAAAACTCTAAACTATGAAAGCAAAATCACTAATTAACTCAAATATGGAAGTGGAATGGAATGATGTGGTGCAAAAAATGAAAGTAGAGGAGTGAAAAAAATGTAGAGGAGTGCTTTTTCTCATGAAATTCAGCCCCAAATAGAGCCCAAGGTTGGTTCTCCAAGAGATGCCTCCAAAAACTCTTCAAAAAATCTTCTAAATACATCGAACCTTCTAGAAACGAGGTCTGCACCGCCTTTGGCGTTGTCGACGCTGAGTAAAAAAATCTTAGCGTTAATTTGTTCTGCGCCGTTGGCGCTGCCGACGCTGAGTATTTCTCCAAAAACATCATTTTGACTCCAAATTTCATCATTTTTTGCTTTAAGCCCTAAAAATCAATAACCTATAAGAAAACATCAAAATACCTTCCATTAAAGTGCAATATCATCAAAAATAAGTATACATTATGAGTTTAAAAATGCATATATTTTTGGTGTATCATTACTCCTCCTTTCTTATAAACGCAATGAATTGGACTAGCCCATGCACTATCTGAAATATGGTAGATAATTCCAGCATCTAACTACTTTAAAATTTTTTTCTTTACAACTTCTTTCATAACATGATTCAATCTCCTTTGAGGATCAGCCATGGGTTTGCAGCTCTCTTCCGTATGAATTTCTATGCATACAAATTGAAGGACTGATTCCTTTAATATTAGCTATTATCAATCAAAAGGCTTTCTTAAAATTTTTTAGAATTTCCATCAACCTTTCTTCTTCTTCCAACGTTAATTTTGAGGAAATTATAACTGGTAAAGTAGAGGAATCACATAAAAAGGCATATTTTAAATGATCAGGAAGTAACTTCAACTCAAGTTCTGGAGGTCTTCAATTGATGGACGAAATGATTTATCTTTTCATATCGTATCCAAAATTTCAAAACTTTCTCGAACATAGTTTGAATCTTCCTTAAAAAGATCTTCACATTGATATAATTCCTCTTCTTACTCGTGTTCCAAATCTTTTTCTTCAAATTTTTCTTCATAATTAGTTTTGAAATGACATTCACTTAGATATCTTATAACATCCATTCCATAGCATTCATCATCTTTACCTTTTGCAGGATATTTCATTGATCTTGAAATGTTAAAAGTAAAAGTTTGATCATTGACGTGCATAGTTAATTCCACATTTTGCACACCTATCATTGCTCTTCAGGTGGCTAGGAAATGTTTCCCCAAAATGATAGGTATCTCTTTATATTTCTCCATATCCAGTACAATGAAATCAATTGGAAAGATAAATTGATACACTTTCACTAAGACATCTTATATAACTCTTTTAGGGTACGTTATTGAATGATCTGTTAAATGCAGAGTTGCAGTAGTAGGGGTTATTTCTTCTAATCCCAATCTTTTAAATATTGATAATTACATAAGCTTAATGCTTGCACCCAAATCACATAAAGTTTTCCCATAAAATATGTCTCCTATTACATACGGAATTGTAAAGCTACCAAGATCTTTAAGCTTTTTAGGAAGCTTTTTCTGAATTATAGCACTGCACTCCTCACGAAGTGCAACATTCTTATTATCTTCAAACTTCCTTTTCATATTGAGAATATCCTTCATAAACTTTACATAACTTTGCATTTATTCTAAAGCTTCAGTAAATGGAATATTAATTGTAAGTTTCTTAAAAATTTCCATAAATTTTGAAACTTGCTTATCCAACTTCTATTAATGAAGTCTCTGAGGAAATGAAGGTGGTGATTTTTCTAAGTTAAGTTTAAGTGGAGAAATAGGTCTTTCAGAATCTTTCAGAGCGTCATCTTTTGATTCTTTAATTTCTTCTCTCTCTACTTCAGTTTCTTTTTGAACCCTACCTTCCAACTCTTTTCTGCTTCTAAGTTGAACGGTTTTTTACTTGCTCTTTATTCCAATCTTTCAGATTTATTTCAGTATTACTAGGAAGTACTCCTTAGGATCTATTACTTAATGAATTTAAAATTTGTCCAAGTTGATTCTCAATATTTCTAATTGTAGCTTCTTGACTTTTTAACTGATTTCCCATTTGTAACACAACTTCTTCTATAGACAACTTCTTCTCCTTAAATTGTGGATTACTATTGAAACCTGGAGGATAAGTACATCTATAATTATTATTCCCTTGGTTGTTCTAGTTTCCCAATGGGTTTACTTGATTATTCACCCATTGCTGATTATTACCAAATTGAAGTTAGGATTGTTCAAATTGAAGTTAGGATTGTTCTTCCAACCTGGGTTATAATAATTTGAATATGGGTTATTCTGCTTGTTATTTATGACATTCAAAGCTTCTAATGATGCTTGAGAATCTACCATTTGGTCTAATGAATTTTCTTCAATCATAGAGATTGGTTAAGAAAAATTCATTCCAATTTGACGTAACTTCCTTGAAATTGCAAAAACTTGATTTGCTAACATACTAAATGCATCAGATTCATGAATATTGACTACTTTCTTTGGATTTACCCTCTCAGAAGGCCATTGAAAATTATTGGTAGTCATTTTTTGAATTAAAGCAAAAGCGTCATGAAATGGTTTTGACATCAATGAACCACCAACAGCGACATCGATAATAAATCTAAGAGATCCAGCTAATCCATTATAAAAAAAATTGAATTATTAACCAATTTGGTGTTGCATGGTGTTGACACTTTCTTAAGAGTTCTTTAAATCATTCTCATGCTTCATAAATAGATTCCGCTTCAAACTGATTAAAATATGTAATATAATTTCTAAGCTTCGCAATTTTTTATGGTGAAAAATATTTAGTAAGAAATTTTTGTGCTAAATAACCCCAAGTTTTGATAGATCCAGGTGCTAACGAATGCAACCACATATTAGCTTTATCCCTCAGTGAGAAAGGAAATAACCTAAGTCTTATGACATCATCTGATACACCATCGTATTTAAATGTAACACACAATTCTAAAAAATTAGCAAGATGTAAATTTGGATATTCAGTTGGTGATCACCCAAATTGATTCTTTGATACCATTTGGATAATAGTAAGTTTAAGTTCAAATGAATTAGCCACTACTGTAGGTTTTTTAATACTATAATGAAGTTCAAATATCGTATGGTTGGCATAATCTCTTAATGGTCTAAATTCTTTATGAATTTCAACATTTTGATCATTTTGGTTTGCCATTTATGTATTTTTTTTAGATTTTTCAAAATTTTTATTTTTTTTTTGTTTTTTTGATTTTTTTAACAATTCTTTCTAACTAGAATCGTAGGGCACTAGTCCTTCAAAATCTGAACTACGCACACACTAACATAAAATAATATACTATAAAACACAGATAAAATAAAATACTAAAATAAGATATTCCTAAAATAAATTTTTGAAAGTTTAACTAAGACTTTCTAAAATAAAAATTTACTTTCAATCAATTTTTGAAATCTTCCCCGGCCACGGTGCCAAAAACATGATCCCCAATAACTGCTTATATGCAATATTATAACAATGTATGCGATTATATTTTCACTTATATTTTCTTACTTTATAACAGTACCAAAAACTTGATCCTAAAGAAAATAAGAATTTAACTCTTTAATTCATATATATATTGGGATACTACGCAAGTATATGTATCGTTATCAAGTGATATAGGACTTTTTGATTAAGACCTGAATATCGAACCCACGGGAAAAATTGGCAATATGCACTTTCAAAAAACAAACTTCTATTTCAAAAAGGCAAGTACTTAAACTATAAATAATTTGATAGTAATTAAAATTTAAATCTTTTTCGTATTTTTGATATTTTGACAAACAGTAACAACTTCTAAATAACTTGAGTTTATGTAAAATAAAAGCACAGAATATGAAAATATTTTTCTTTTTTTCATGAATCAGTAATAAGTATAGGAATTTTGTTGTGGAAGTATGTAATTTTTGCTGTGACAAATAAGGAAATAATATTTTTTACCTTTACTAGAGATGCTATAAATAGCATTAGTTAATTTAAAGTTTAAATAGTTCTGAAGACCGGCTAGGCACCGAAGATACCAGCTCTCACTCTAGAGTTCCCTCGATTCCCTCCACCTAGGGGCTAACATTTCGTATCAGAACCTAAAACAATAAACCAAGTTTGGGGCTTTAACCTGTCACATTAAAGTCCTCTAACTCTACACCCTCCAAAGTTTATTTCCCTATTTATTTGCACTAAATCATATGAATTATATTTTCATTCACACAACTTCATGTGGTTTTTTCCAATTGCTGACTGAAACAATATCATTCCAGTTCTTACATGTTCTCACAATAAATTTTATCATCTAGATAGGTCAAATCAATAAGTAAATGAAGTGCATGGAATAAAATTATCACAATTTCTTCCAACATTAATGATTAATTCTCTCCAAAACTTCCATCCAAACTTTAATTACTTATCATTTTAAGGAGAAAAATAAAGAAATTTACTTTGAATCCATGGAGAAACAAAACCACACATTAGTTTAAAAATAGAAATCATTGTCAAACCAACAAGAAGTCTCGATTAAAACCAAAAGTAGTTTAAAAACAAAGATAATAACTTATCTCAAATCCTCCACCAAACTCTTGAAGTTCCTTTGAATCTCTTCTCTTTTACAACACACTTGACTCTCACAATAAAACTAAAAACAAAAAAGAAAAAGTAAATTTGTGGTGCTTGAATCTCTCAACAAGATTCTCCATAATCTTCTCAGGACTCAGCACTCTCTCCCTCTTCAAGCACCCATCTCAAATGTCTCAACTTCCTTCTTTTATAAATTTACCAAGAGGTACCTAGGAAATTCTTCAAAATGTGTCCAAATTCAATGTATTCTCCAAGGGATGCCTACTTTCGCAAGTCTTTTAATAATATTTTCATTTCTAGTTGTCATAATCACCCTCTTTAGCTAATAGGTGCCTCAAATGTCTCTTCAAAATTCGGTCAAATGAAGAAACCCGCCAAATAACTGCCTCTGGCGCTTAGGCACAACCTTCTCAGTTTCACCGACGCTTAGACGTCAAAACACTTTTGCACAAATTTCACATTTTTGCTCCAAATTTGATCCTTTTTCACTCCTTTTAGCATTTTTTACCTTTTTTACTTGTAACTGAAAAAAAAACATACAAATACCTTCCATTAAAGCACAATATCACAAAAATAGATATAAAAATTTGTCTAAAAACACTATATATTTTAGGTGTATCACGTACCATTAATGAGCATTGAACTTATTCTATATACTTGTTTCAATTTTGCCAAAATTAGCAGGCAATGGAGTGGTTGGATGTCAATGTCTTTAATATGCTGTTTTTTTATTGCTTTATATTTAATGAAGATGAAAAATGCCTAAATTTTCCTTTTCTTAAGATGACACATATAATTAAATATTTATTTTAATTATTGGCGGATGACGATGCAAAATTATTTTTTTAAAAAAAATTGAACAATAACGAAGATAACATCTCCCTTCATCATGTTGTTGATGATAAAGATGATGGTGAAGACAATACATTTCTTTTCATGTGATGATAATTAAATTTCTTTTCATAAATGAAATAATGGACATATGGAGTGTTAAATTATTTCTATTTTGATTTAATCTAAACCCCTTCTTTGTGAAATTTTCAAAATAAAAGTTATTACTTTAATTATTTACTTTTGAAACCATAATAAGAACATACTTTTCATCTCAAAATCACTACACTCTTTTCTCTTCATGTCATTTTTTTCATCCGAAGCTCACAATGCTAACTAATTTTCTCATGTGAATCTCACTTATTATTATTGTTCTATCTCCATGTGATGTGTTGGATCAAAATATGGTAAGTTGCAATTAGTAGTTATAGTCTTTCATGTTTCTCTTCCATATTTCTTTCTATCTCATGTGATGGGCTGGGCTAAAATAGGGTAAATCAAGATGAGTCTGAATAGTCTTTCATAGTTTTTTCATGGTTCTTTTAGGTTTATCTTATTTAATAAATTAATGACCTTTTGTTATGAATTTTCCACTCCTTGGAAGTAAATTGTTTAGTTGTCATTGCCTTTATCCATGAAATGCTAATATTTCACCTAGCATTATTGGCTAATGAATTTATTATATGCTTTTTAATATTCTCTTTAATTTTAGTATGACTATGCTAATTATCTTATGTTATGCCTCTAAGTTTGATACATTAAGGGAGTTACAAATTTGATATATGTTAATTGAATGTGGTGCAATGGGAACAAGGCTTATTGATTTCTTATCTTTAACACAATATATTTATTTAGTTAGATTGATTAGCTGGATAAGTGGGCTAACTAAGGAGATTTATATGGACAGTCCAAGCGGTCATAACCCTTTGATTTAACCATGATAATTTTTTATTGTGATATTAATAATTTAGAATGCTCAACATTGAAGATGAGAATACATGGACAAATAAAATTTTGTCATAAGATATAGGAAACAAAATTATGTCATATAATGGATTTATATTCATCTTTGTTCTGGATGGTATGCATGTTGTGTATGAAGGAACTCAATATGATCATATTAATATCAACTAAATGAATGTGTATGATAATTTATCATCCAAGTTTGGGAAACATAGATGCTCATGTTTAAATAGAGTCTAATATCACAAGTAAGGAATAAGAAAAAATGAATGAGAAGAAAACAAAAGTTTAAGCACTCAAGTCGACATTCAAATCTAGAAACATGTGAACCTCATGCATTCTAATAAGTATTTTGGCTAAAATGTATGTCACATTTCTATCCAAATATGGAATAAACAATCATCTTTAAAAAATACTATCAATAAAAAACTTTTTTTTATGTGTGCAAGACTTTTAAAATACTTTTTTGAATGTAGTGCAAACTCTTAGGATGAGTTTCAATACATGACACCTAGATGCTTTAGATATCTAATATTTAAATTTATGACAAGCCTTTATTCTAATTATCATAAAATATATGACAATAATATCTTCTGCTATGAATACACCAATATTCAAAAATTTATCTTATGGAAGACTTGAGACTTCCATTATATTTTTCATGTTAAGAAAACTCATTCGTTCACTTGGTAACTTGTTTGTTTGTTGTGCATTTTTCAAAAACTCTTTTTAAAAAAAACTCCATTTATTTGGTCTTTAGGAAATTTACTCTATTGAAACATTTAAGAATTATTTTCTTAAAACTTTTTAGCATTCTATTATAAAATGAAAAGCCTAATGAAACAAAGCCTCAACCTCTCTTAAACCTGATTAATGTCTAGAATTGAAGTGAAGACAAGGAAGTTGAAGTTCTTAAAAATTTTTTTGGTAGCTTGCCCGCTCGAGTCTAGCTTTTTGAGATTCTATATTTTTCTTACAATCAATATGCATGTATTCCAGAATAATTCACTAAACGAATTATTATAAAAAAGTTAGTGATTAATTTGATAACTCTAAACACAAGTTTTAATTGTAGTTTAAGTAATTTTCTTTCGAGCAAGATAAGCATTCAAATTCAACACAATGAATTTTTATTTTGTTTCCAAACAACATAGTTCACATTTTAGCATTTAAAAACTATTATGTGCACCTATTATACTATTTTCTTTTATAAAGGATTGAATGTCACTCTTTCCTCCCTTATAATTTGCTAAAGCTCTACTCAATGAGATCTTTGTCTTTCAATCAAGACATCTTCGATTAAATTCACTTAAATTCTTCAAAATAATAATAATAATAATAAAGTTGAACCACATGGATCAATCATAACTTAAAAAACAGGGCAACCTTCTTCCAATTGTTGTCCTAACTTCAATCACATAATAATTCGTAGTTTATTCCAATCTGGAGGCCAACTACTGTTTCTATATCGTGATCTTCCAAGCTATCCAGTAGTAAATCAACAAAGTAGAAAGTTCCTTCGGTTTGTATACAAGCCACCCCACTTGCCTCCCCATTTTTCTCCTCCTTCATCTTTAAAGTAAGCAATTTTACTCTCCCCCTCTCTCTCTCTCCCACACAGTGCGTGTGCGTGGGTGTGCGTATGCGTGTGCGCATCTTCTTCTCCAACACGCCTCTGCTCAATTTCCTTCCTCAACCTCACCAAAAAGCTTCACTTGTCCTCTGGCACTGCTTCTCTGCAATTGAACACCCCTCACCACCGCCGAGCTTCGTCATGGCACTCCGACGGCACCGTGTTCGCGGCCTCTTAGCCGGCTTAGCTTTTCTCCTCTTCTTCTCCACGGACATAGGTAAGTAAGATCATCTTCCCCAAAACGCAATTCTCCTACTGTTAGCAAAAGTCACATAACAAAAAAGAACAAAAATGGTCTTTTTTTTTTTGTTTTTCCTTCAATGCAATTAGCTGAATCATTGGCCACAGAATCCACATCCTAGTTTTACCTAATGGTCTGTAGCATTAGTCTGGTCCCCCTCCCGACTCATTTTCCTCTACGCTGCTGTTTTCCCTGTTATAGAAACCCCCGTCAGTGCAAGCATGCAGATCTTCTCCTTTCGGTCTGGTTCTGATAAAAAAGGAGACCCAAAACTCTTCTTTTTTACCGTCTTCTTCGTAATTTACCCAAACCATCAAAATCCATTACTTGATATCATGCAAGCAAGTTTCATTTCTCGCAATATGTAATTTTTAACCTTCAGTGTTAAAAAAGGTAGCAGCTTTAGTAGCATTCAAGTGTTCTCCTTTCACAAGCTTTCTTTTTTCTCTTCATTTTGGGGAAAAACTCAGGTTTCTGCTTGGGAGGAATAGTTCAGAAGGAAGAAACTAGTTTCATGAGAAGGGAGAATGCGGCGGCCGGCCGGCGGCTTCTTGCCGGAATTGGCTCCTCGCCGCCGACATGCCGGTGGCGATGTGGTAGCTGCTTACCCTGCCGGCCAATCCACGTGGCAATCCAGCCTGGGAAGACTATCCCGCTTGAATACTACCCTGAAGCATGGCGATGCAAATGCGGCAACAAGCTCTTCATGCCCTGAAACTTAGAAAGACAGGAATGGAGATGGAGCTGCTGGCTCTGCAACTGAACTGTAATTTTTCTCTAGCTTTAACTATTCTTGTGACAGCTGAGACAAAGAGCGATGAAAGCGAGTCAGATAATTTTCTGCTTCTTCCATTGATCTGTCATTTTCCATGTACGTATACATATGCTGCTGTATCATCATAAAAAAAGATTGTTTTTTTTTTCCATCACTTGCATCTAGGTTTCCAAATGAGAGAACTTTGGGAGCTTTTCAGATAGGGTTTTCGATTGGTAGCAGTTTTTAGATTTTTGATGTGTTACTGTTGGAAAACAGAGCGTCGAGGTGAACATGGCGAGAGAAAAGGGTGAACTGAAAAGTTTCAAAGTTTGGATTTTTTTTTTTTTTTTTTTTTTATTTCTTTTGCGTAGGCCATGCTCTGTCGCTTGACTTTCGGTCTAGTATTGAAAGGGGAATGAACTTGATTCGATGCTAATAGATTTATATGATCTGACATAAATTTTGAGCTGCATCATGAGATTAAATAAATATATTTAAATTTCAATTAAAAATTATCTAAAATTTTTATTTCAACAAATTTATACTAAAATTGATAGGCTCTACAAGATGGACCAAAGGACATTAAAGTTGTTTTTTAACCTGAGTCAAATCAAGTCTGGATCAAGTCGTTAAGTCGCTTTTAGAAACTTTCACTACATAATTGACTTGTCAAATGAATTTCAAATCTGACATGTTTATAGTTGAATCGATTGTCTTGAAAAAGTGAATCAAACGAGCTTAAGATTACTCAATTATGATATCATTAAAGTATTCAAAATATCCATAGAACAAAGTTTAATCAAGGGAACCTCTCCGCCCGTCAGATGGAGTGGTTCACATTTCTTCTTTATTTGCAGAGTGTCATCTCTCAGACTCTTTAAATAGAGCTCTACGTCCCTCTTGTGAGGGAACATATATTAGAGCTTGAAGAACGATCCAAAGAAGGAGCTGAATTGTGATGTGCACTGCAGAATTCTGTAGTAAGTTGTAAAGTAACAAAGCACCAAATAATGCAGCAACACATCCCAAAGACTGTGCAGCAACGAACATCGAAGACGGTGTAATAGTGCCACCTCAAAGACAACGCGACAACACACCCCGAAGATGGTAAGACAACATACACTAATGGCGGTGTAGGAACACACCCCAAAGATGTTGCTGGAATGCACCTCGAAGACGATGCAAAAATGCACCCTGAATATGGTGTAACAATACCATCCCATAATTAATGCTGGAACACACGCAAATGGCAGTGCAACAACGAAACCTTGAATACGGTGTAACGACAAACCCAAAAGATGGTGTAACAACGAACTGCAAAGATAATGTTATGATTCCATCACGAATACAGTGCATGGATGCAACCCAAAGACGGTGTAATGATGACACCTCGAAGAGAATGCTGCAACGCACCCGAAAGATGGTATAACAATACACTCATAGTAGAGTTTAACTCCTTGTCATGGCCTATTTGATTAATTGTGGCCTACGTGACTCACAGCTCTCAGAACTCACAATTCTGCCTCTGTGATCTACAAACGTTATTGTAGCCCCCAACTCTAGCTTTGGCAACCTATAAATGTTACTACAATATATATGATCAACCATAACCTATGTGGTTCACAACTGGTGCAGCTCTTGACTTCGTTCAATGACTTATGAACGTTATCACAACTCACAATTATGATTGATGTGATCAACTATGACATATGTTGCTCACCGCTCGAACAACACCAAACTCCATTCTCTATGGCCTACAAACATTATTGCAGCTCCTCCTCCCAACTCCGACTTCTGTGGTCTATGAACGTTATTATAATTCACCACTATAACCTACGTGATTAACTATAATGTATGTGGTTCACAGCCCATGCATCTCATAACACATGCCTTCGCGGCCTATGTACATCATTGCGGCTCAACACTGTGACCCATGTGATATACTATATCTTACGTGACTCATAGCTCACACACACTCAACTCCAACATTTGCCGCCTACGGACCTTATCACAGCTCATGCAGCTCTCAACTCAAGCCTTTGCAACCTATGGATGTTATCAAATATTCATACAGCTCCTGATTACAGTCTTTGCGGGCTATGAATGTCATCAAAACTCACTACTATGCCCTATATGGCCAACTACAGTCCATGTGACTCACAGCTTATGCAACTCTCAACTCTAGCCTTTATGGTCTACGAACGTTACCACGGCTCGCGCAGCTCTATGCTCTAACCTCGACGGACTATGAACGTTATCACGACTCATGAAACTCCCAACTTTGGTTTTTTGTGATCCACAAACATCATCGCAACTCACCACTACAACCTACTTGACTTACAACTCTCGCAGCTCTCTATTACGGCCTTTGCGGCCAACAAACACTCCTGAAGCAATAATCTACAACTTACATGACCAACTACTAACACAACTTGCAACTACTGTCTCTACGACAAGCTACATTATAGTCACCTTCTACATCATTCATGGCGGGCTCCTTCCTTTGTAGCCATCGACCACAACCTTTGCGGTTCGTTATATTTATAATTACTATGTTGTCATTATATATCAACTTTGTAACTCTATCTTCTCTAATTCTAGAGAAATGAAGACCCGTATTCTTAAAATTACATAGTAGATTATTTTAACTGGGCTAATCCCGTGGTTTTTTCCTCTTTCTGGAATTTTTCAAGTAAAAAGTCGAGGTGTCTCCCCCTATCACTCATCTTTACTATCCGTGTATATGCTAGATTTTCATACAACGCTAAGATGCTAATTTATTACTTCACCACTGTGAATCTTCTGGCGCACACCAAAGCTTACAAATGAGGAAAAGGATGTCTCGTGTTGAGACTTGGATGTGAGAAATGGTGGTGGAAGTTATCATTATTTTTTTTTCCTAAAAATAATTTTGCAAAAAAAAATATTTTCAAAAAGTTTTATTTTTCATAGAAAAAAATGACAATAATATGTGGAATAATAACATTTCTATATCTTCTCAAACATATGAAAAGCAAAATCAACAATTTTGTCAGGGACGATGCCTTGTGGCCATATTGGATTGCTTTTATTTTATTTTATTTTGATTTTTTACTTGACATAAATAAATTTTTCATTTTATTTTAGCCCAAAAACTATAGTTAAATCATTTATAATTAGAAATAGACATTTTAAAAAATTGAGAATAAACTATATTTATGAGCAATTACAGACAGATCATCCGAAACTTGTTATTTACAAATCAAACCATTCCATTTTATCCATTTTTCAAATTCTCATTAAAATCCATATTTTTCATTTTTACCAAATTCTCAATAGTTTGATAGTGGAATGCATAAATACATCAATTCGATTGTTCAAGAAAATCACCTGAGTGGTTAATTTCTAAATATTAATATTTCAGGGTGTCTAAATATAATTATTCATATTTATTATAAAAAAATTAAAAAAAAAGTTATGTGGAATAGGCCTAAATGGTTTAATTGTGTTGTATTAATTTTTTTCCGGCTAGTAATTTGGTTTTGTTTATCCCTTCTTTTATCATGTTGCGTGCACAGACAACAATGCTATTTTTTGTGTCAGCAAATATTTTAATTATATATATTTATTTAATACCAAATTGAATAATGGGCTTTGCATGAATTTGAAGTTGTGTATACATCAAAGCTTTTAGCACGGATCTCAAAGCATTCAAATGGCTCATACGATGGTCAGACGATCGGGTGTTCTACCGTCCACAACCAACCTCGTAAGCAAGGATCAAGTGACACATATGGCGAGAGATTCAAACGGCAGATCACGGTTGCGGATCCTACCGACTAGAGAGCAGACAAGGATTTTTTATCGCAGCCAATTGACCGACTCACTTTTGTAGCGGCATACGAGATCAACACTCAACCATGCGCCTTGATCGACCAACCTATGACGCGGTCGCCTCAATCGTCTGAGTTCAAGCAAGTCGGCCAAACAATATACATCATATTAAATTTCAAATTGTAATGTTGATATGCTATGAAATTCATGCGATTAATTTGAACTTCAATAGTATTAAGAGGGGTTTCCATAACTGCTCCCTTCTTTTTTAAATTGTACAAAACAATTCTCTATAAATTAGAGGTAAAAATACGAGTGCAAGGGCTCCTCCGGGTTTCTCTGCAGAGAATTTTGAACCAGTTATACTCTCTCCCTCTCTCTTTTTACTGGTTCTAAATCTCAAGACATGTTCACAAAGAATAATATAGGATTCAAAATCCTAAAAGGTGGTGTGGTGAACGCGAATCATGCCACATATGAGAAGTGAAAAACATTATGAAAGAGAAAACTCCCAAAGAGAGATAGCACGAATGGAACCATTTAGAGATGATATGCAACCGGACGTCCATACACAAGTCGAGAGCCTACAAACTCAAATAACCCTCATGATGAAGCAATTCGAGATACTCTCGGTAGTAACAACCCAAAAGAAGCAGAGGTCTTGTTTGGAAATCAAACCTCAGAGGTGCTCGACCACAAAGGGACCCTGGGGAACCTGCCGCCTATTCCAGACAATCAAGTCAGCAACCAACAGACAAAGGGACAAGGCGAGTCCCAAACCCGACCACACAAACAAACAAGTGATGAGAAGAGTGGATGCGAGTGCCTGTCTGACCGCTCGCAGGAAGGACTTTTACTCACCAAATCAGAGAGGCGATACGCCTGCCCAAGCTAAGGATCCCTCGTCTGGATTCTTACAAAAGGAGGAACGTCCCGATCAACCATGTAGTAACGTTTGAGTCATCAGTCGGTCTGTTCCAGATCGATGAATAATTTGTCGTCTTTTTCTAACTAGCATGAAGGAGTCGGCTCTTCAGTGGCTCAATGATCTGTCAACTGAAACCATCCCAAGTTATTATTAGTTAAAAAAGACTCTTTGTTATGCACTTCTCAAATATACATAAGCCAAGAAAATACTCAGACACCCTACTCGACCTCAAGCAAGGTGAAGAAGAGCCACGGGCCTACATCACCCGCTTCTAGAACGAGACGCTAGAAGTTGGAGATCTGAAGGCTGATATAATCGAAACAGTTTTGAAAAGAGGAACTCAAAGCAAGTGGTTCAAGTATAACCTAAACATATTTAAATTTACTACTTTTGCAGAGGTATTGAAGATAGCGAATAAGCAAGTACTCTCTGAAGAAGAGCTCCAGAGCTCCTCAAAGAGTAAGTCGGAGTCTCCCGACCATCCCATAAAGAAGCAGAAAGAACGAGGCAAACCATAGAAAAAGAAGGACAATTAGTCTCCATCGATCACCAGAACAACAACTCGGTCTCAAGATGAGTGGGAAAGTGACCGAGGGCACCATAACTGGAAGCAAGACTATGATCAATGTCCAGTTCAATATTACGAGCGACCTCATGTTTACCAAGAAATGCAAGATTTGATGCCCCTTAAAGTGTCAATAGTTGAAATAGTCCAGGCCATAAAAAACAAGGGATATTTTAAACCAGCCTCGCCACTAAAGGCAGCCTGGACCTTACGAGATACGAAGAGGTACTGATAATACCATCATGACCACTATCACGCCACAGAGGAATGTCGTCACCTCCGAAACCTGATTGAGGAAATCATCTGTAATGGGATGCTAAAAGAGTTTGTTGCAGTCAACGCACATACACAGTGTCATGGAAAAGCTCCAATAGGAGAACCCATAAATGGGCCGCCTGTCTGGGCGAATGAAGTTCACAAAGCAAGGATAATACCAACCATCTTCGGAGGAGGACCCCGACCTTCCCAACTTAAGAGGCCACGTTAGGGGGTGGTATGTTCCATCATGATATGTACACATAATAGTTTACCAATTTTCTTTACAGAAGCAGATCTCCCACCTATGGGGTACCTCTATAATGAGGCGATTATCATCACATCACTTATCAACAACTACTTGGTGGGGAGCATTCTCATTAATACAGGGCGATGAGCTTCCTATTCAGAATGGTGTTCGATAAGATTAGTCTAAATACTGATCGATTAATAGTAAGTTCCGACCCATTATTCAAATTCTCCGGGAAAATGAAGGAGGCACTAGGCCTCATGTCCTAGCCTTCTCTTAGGGGGAACCCGAGAAGCACTATACCAACAGTGAGAATTTTCTCATGGTGGAATCCCCACTGACCTACAATGCTATATTTGGTCGGACACTCCTGAATAGCTATCGGGCAGTGATTTCTACCTACCACTCCTGAACGACATTGATTTTTGAATTTTGGGAAGATTTTATTTAAATTGTTAGGGTGTAGATCTGAAATTTGTTGTGTTTTATTGTTAGTGTATTTTATTTGTAATGTTTTGTGTTGCAAAATTAAAAAAAAAGAATTGTGCTATGTGATTCTTGTTTTTTTTTTTGTTTGTGTATACACCAAATTTACTTAATTTTTATTGAGCTTTTATGTGTGTGTTATCGTTTCTTGTTAGTTAGGGTCACTCACTTGCTAGTTTTAGACTTGCATGTGTAAGAATGGTTGGCAAAACTTGTGCCTTGCCACCCTAAATTATAAAAAACTAACAAAAAATCACAAAACTTAAGAAAAAATAACTTAAAAATAATTTAGGAGAGATGACAGGGCCTCCGAAAGATGATATTGTACCCAGACCACTTAGGGAATTCACCAATCCTGTGATAAATGAAATCCATATGGGTATTAATAACGCTACTATTCATGTTGACACATACCATTCAAATGATCCAAAATAATCATTTCAGAGGTCAATCTCTATATAGCTAGTTTATTAGACTTATGTGTGACCTTTAGATATAATGGTGTCTTGGACGATGCTCTTAAACTTAGGTTCTTTCAATTCTCTCTCGGGGATAAAGCAAATGCTTGGTTGAATTTCTTAGCTTAGGATTTATAGCTACTTAAATTGACCTTGTTCAAAAATTTCAAGCAAAGTATTTCGTAACTTAAAAAAGAATACTAATCTTAGGAATATTATTACATATTTCAGTCAGTTAATAGGAAAATATATTTATAAGGCTTGAGAGAGGTTTAAAACGATGTTTAGGAAGTGCCCACACCATTTCTTACCTGATTATCTTATAATTCAGACCTTTTATAATGGGTTGATGGGATTGTTGGCATCGATAATAGATGCTATAGATGAGGGTCACTTATGTGAAAGCTTTTCAAGGCAGTTTAATCACTAATCGGGAAGATGGCCACGAACAATTTTGTACAAACTTTAGATAGAGTTAACCCTAAGAAAGTAGCTAATGTCCACGACACATATGTCTTAACAATCCTAACCTCACAAGTGGCTACTATTTCTAAGAAATAAGATAACTTTAAGTTGAATTCAGTGCAAGGATCCCAACCTAGTTATGAACCAGTAGGAGATTCTAACACTATTTTTTTTTGGAGTCATTGAATGCCATAGAAAATTGATTCAATAACCCATATTTCAATATCTATAACCCTGGATGGAAAAATCACTCAATTTTAATTGGAACCATAATAACCAAGGGGTAAGAAACCAGTAATCAGATAGCAACCAACTTAACCTTGTAAACAATTGTAATAACTATGGTCGCGGCAACCGAAGACCATCGAACCCTCCTGGATTCACTTCTAATACCCATTTTATGGAGAAGAAATCATCATTGGAGGAAGTGGTACTGAACATAGAAAATCGGATTCAAATTCATGTTGCAACCATAAAGAATAATGAAACATAAATTGTGAAAATTACTAACATTTTGAGTAAGAGATCCCAAGGGAAAAAGAATCATCGCCTCATAATCAATGTGCTCTTAAACATTAGTAATAGCTCAATGGCTCTAGAGATATAGACAAGCAAAAAAAGTACTCAATAACTCAATAAAGCAAAAAAAGAGAAATTGGGTTATCTCCTAATAAGCATTTAATTTAACATCCTTAGCCTGACTTAAATACACAAATGCATTATAATTTAAAGAAAACATGCAATCACACCATAAGTAAATATGTTTCTAAAAAAATTGTTTCTATACAAAATATGTCAAAGTATTATGGCATAAAAATTGAGGCTCCATTTTTATAGAATAAAAGGATTTTTCATTAGCCTTCTAACATTTTTCCAATGTCATTTTCTTCTAGACACCATAAAAAATATTAAAATGAGGTGAAATGAATCTACAAAAGCTATAATCAACATAATAACCTTTTATAATACACATACAATACATTCACATGGCTATGGTGACTTCAATGCCTTGATAATTTTCATAATAATCAAAGCCATGCATCTTATAATTTCCAGCACATAAAACCAAAAACTTCATGAGTAACTTAAAATCCAACCTCACATATTTAAAACAACAACCATACCATCCATTGTATTTATATTTTGATGCACCTCTTGCAAATTTTCATTCCTTAAAACATGCTTTTGATACCACAATAGGTATGGCATGCTCCGGATCATCTCTTAGAGTCCACAAATCCTCCATGTTGCCATCCAAATAAGCTCTCATAAACGCCACCATAACTCCACCCACAAAATTCCTCATAGGCTCCCTTGCCTTCCCCTTTGCACACAAGCAATACGTAGCTTTTCCCCTAATCCCTTTGGTCTCATCATCCAAAACATCCAAATGACCATAATCCTTAGCCACAAGATGGCAAGCAGGAGCTTTGCATTCATCAAAGAAACTCTGGTGGCTCACTCCCTCTGGAGCGCATGGAGGAAAGAAGAGATTTTTTTTGAGCCCACCGAGGCCTGAACCGATCACCAAAGCCGCCATTTTTAGCTCGAAAGAGTGAGGAATGTAGGTGAGGATGGGAGGATTGGTTTGTTTTCCTTTATCCATCCCGTCGACCGGATCGACCGCCAATAGAGCGGAGAAGGTGAGCGAGGGCTTGGCATAGCCCAGGGCTAGAGCAAAAGCAACCTTGCCTCCGCGGCTATGGCCTGCAATGGCTACTTTGCTGAAATTTGGTCGAACATTATTGGGGAGGACGTGAGCCAGACCTTTAATTAGCCAATCTGTTGTTTTTGCAGCATCAGAAATCTCTTCGGAGCAATCAGGTCCAGCAATGGTGTAGAGCTGCAATGAAGGATGCAAGCAAGTATATGGTTGCGAATCAAAATTTAAGAATGAGCGAAATGTCTATATTTTGCATAGCTATAAGATAATTTATGAATAAAAGTTTCATAATACATATAGAAAGAAATTTTTATCTCATCTAAGAGGGCTGAAAAGAAGCACTAATTTCACCATCCATTGCACAAACATGATGCAAACACTAATTGCTATATTGCCAAAAAATTTGTTCAAACTTGGCTTGTTTGTTAAAATACAAGCTCGAGTCGAGCTCCAATAAAAACTTCAAGCTCAGCTCATTTGACAAATAGCAAGTTTGTGAGTCGGCTCATGAGCTCGATTGAAATTATCATTGGAGGTCATCAGAGAAGTCATTAAGTGATCAAACCTAGAAAAGAACAAGTAGAGTTACAAGTGCTCACTGGAGAAGGTATTGACATAATTGCAATCCAACTAGTTGTGCTGGCTCGTGAGCCAATGAGTTATATTTCGACGAGCTCAAACTCAAAGCTCTATAAGCTCGACTCTCAAGCCCATTAGGGAGTCGAGCATGAGCTGACTTGGCTCGCTCACACCTCAATTGCATGCTCAGAATATGTATGATGGTAGGGATCGCAATATTAAATATAACATGATCATCTGAATTTAGGATTTGGGCCAAGTTCGGGCTCCTTTACCAATCCAGGCAGGATCAAACTCATCAACTAATTTGATGAATGAATTATTATCTTCCAATTCAATTAAATTGGGATCATCCTATCCAATGTCCCATTGATTCTAAACCAATATGACTCAATTGTTCGTCGTCTGTATTAGGTTAAGCTTGGGTTAAATCAAACTTGATTCAAGTTGAGATTTTTAACCAATTTAGTAAACTTGTTAATTAAGATTAACTCTATTCAAATTGGGTCACTTTTTTAAACTAAATCACAACATTACACATTAACCTGAAATCCCTCCTTGCAACGTTCAAATATTGAAAATTTGAAAGTCATGTACATACATACTACATAATGTTTATATATTCACAAATCTAGCTCCTAAACTTATGTATTTACAAGTATAGCATTCCAAGTCTTTAACTTCTATTAAAAAATATCATAGTAACTAACTTCTTCCAAAGTGAAATTTACTCCATGCATAATTTCAGGGCATTATCTTGCTATAAATGTAAATATCTAAGTTTAAGCGTTAGATATATAAATAAAATTGGAACTCGGAAGATGCAATTTTTAAAGCTCCAGAACCGCAGACTGTAAAAATCTCATCTTGTAAGGGATGAGTAAAAAGAAACCTGAGGGGCGACCACAATAAAGCCATGGGAGGAGATGTGCTGAAGGAGCTGGGAGTAGAAGGAATTATAGAGAACGAAACCATGGAGGAAGATCAAAACAGGGAACTCGTCTTCCTCGCAGGGGGTTGAGACAAGTAAGGGCTTGGGTGGAGGTTTCTCGGCTGAGCTCCGGAAGTCGTTCTGAAGGACGGTGATGAGCTTGACGGCATGATTTCCAGTCTTGAAGACGCGGCAAGGAGAAGACATGTTGAGTTCTGAGCGCTTCGTTTCTCTTTCTCTCTGCTCCTCCTCCCTGATTTCTTGGTCAATTGTTCTGCTTCATCTTCTTCGTTTTGGTCAGTGTAAGATTAGCTGGGGGATTGGGAGGAGTTAGGGAAGAGGAGTCTTCAGTTTTGTGGATGTGCGTGTTTCGTTTTCGGCCCTTCTTCGTCTCTGTGGATAATAAGAGTTGAAGATAACGTAAATGGAGACAATAAATATGACCAGTATTGATTGTAACGCACCGCTCTGTTTTGTACAGTAGCGTGGTGCTAAGTTGGTTTCAGAAGTGTTTCTCTCTCTAAGTATGTGTAGAAAATGACTTTCTGGAAATTATAAATATTTTGTATGTACATATTAGAGGTACCAACACGAATTAAAAAAAAGAAGAAGGGTCAAAAATAAAAACTCTCATGATTACACAATAGATCGACAAGTCACTCTTACGTAGCTGAAGACTGAAGTCATGGCTCTGAATTCAGGACAGGTCAAATCCTTGGAGATGATCCCTCGCCTGATTGCAATAAGATCTGTCAAAGGTGAGGCGTAATTCATTCTGCAACAAGTGTCATCAGATAGCTCACATAAACAGCGATAATATCCTCTTAAGACCTTGCAAATAGGGATGTTCGTCTGAGGAGACAAACTTACCAGATGGATGAAACGTAGCGAAAAGTGAATCCCAGCTTGCCCAACAAAAACAAATTGACTCATCAGTCGACCAATCGACCGACCGAAACACGGTCAAAACCCCTTGATCGAGATTGGACGACCGATCTGCTTTTGTCGCCACGAACGAGATCGTTGTTCAACTGAACGTCTTGGTAGGCCAATCATGAGGCCTGGTCACTGCCCAACCGATCACATCAATTTGTCGCATTCTAGCGAACCGATCAACCAATTACCATCATATAAAAACTTAAAATGTAATACCGATATGAAATAAAATTCATACAATTAATTATAGTATTAATTATATTAAGAACGATCTTCATAAATGTTTCCTTCTTTCTGTAATTGTACATGATACATTTTTATAAATAAGAGACAAAAGAACGAAAAAAGAGAGGCAGACCATTTGGACTCCCCTGATTCTTTCCGCAGTATGTTTCGGTTCACTTTTTTTTTCTCATTCACTCGACTTTAACTCTCGAGACGTGTTCTCAAAAGACAATTCAGGATCCAATAACATCAAGAATGAAAATTAAGATTTGTGATGTTCTCCCCAAATAGATAAATAATAAAATCATATGTTCCAATATAATTTTTTTTGCTTCATTTAATGTAGATATTAAGAATCAATATTATAAAGTTAGCTATAATTATGTTTATTAAAAAACATATAAATTGGATCTACGTGACTATTTGTTTATATAATTTGCGAGTCTAACTTATGATTTATTGCATGCCAAGAAACATCAAGTGTATTCTATTTCAAGGTGAGTAAGCTTATCTATATCTTCTAAATTATAGCAAGGACTCATAGTATGTAAGTACTATAAAACATTTGTCATGTTCTTTAGGCAAATAATCTTTGATAATCTTGATAAATGGAAAACTTCAAGAGTCTCTATGATGAGTTAAATAACTTAAGACTAAAGGCCTGTTTCTTAGGCAACTTAAAGAGATTCGACTCGTTAAGGAACTCGAGCCTCAAGGTTTTATGTGACTTCATGCTTGATAAGTTTTAAATTGTAGCTAATTCATAACAATGCACAATTGATAGCTTGTTAAATTCAAACTTTTTTTTTTGATGATATAATTTGCTTAACCTATAAAATACTAGATTATATCAATTGCTTCATTCCTCTCTTTTCTTTTCTTCTAAGGATTTGAGAAGAACAAGAGAATAAAAGTTCTTAAAGATTTAATTTGGCTTGCATGATTTGAGCTAACATGGATTGTTGACACTATAGACTGTGCGGGAGAATCTTTAAACACATGGTCGTCATGCTAATATTCATGCCCTATAAATGAGGTATTTGTAATTCACTTTTAGAGTGTTTATTCATTGTTCTTCAATTTGTACTCTTTAGTTCTTAAATTCTTATGCTTTTTAGAGATAAAGAAGTTCAAATAAATTTAAGCTCTATTTTTGTTAGTGAACATTGAAGGAAGTATATAGAAATTATAGAACTAAGAGATACACTATTTATAGAGAAATTTACATCAATAACAATGCCAACCTTAAGAAAGGTAGAGGCTTAGCCAATGAAAGAAGAAAAAAAAGAAGGAAATTGACTTCATTAAACAAATAACTACTAAAATAGCTTCTATTATGATAAAAAATTTTTTGAAAGAAACTAGAGTATCCGAGAGGTCTCCTTGAAAGAGTGGATATTCTTATGAGATTTCTTAATGTTGTGAAAAAACGACGACAATAAAGCAAAAAATCTGATCGAGAAAAATCGCAAAACAGAATCACAACGGAAACACACAGATTTACGTGGTTCGACAAATTGCCTAGAGCTGCATAGGATTCTATTACTTTGAGGATTGCACCGTCGACCACATCGACTTACAAGAAAACTCTCTTTCTCATCTTCTCTCTCTCCTCTCCTTCTCTCTCTCTTTGTCTGAGAGCCACCACTAAGGAAAGTAGCTCAAAAGAAAAAACCACAATTTTGGTTCTAGCCGTAAGCTTGAAACCGAAGTAGATTGGAAGGGAAGAGACACTTGACTGCTTGCGATGCATGAATTTAAAGCCAAATTAAAAGGCCTACTTAAGGAAGCTTTTAATTAACCAATCCTACAATAAGCAATGACAGGATCCAGCAGAAAAATGTTTCCTTTTCTCTTAGCAATCAAGTTGGCGGAACACTTCCTTCACATCAGACAAAGGAGGTGATTAATTCCTTAATTTCGTGATTCCAAATTAAGCATGGAATCATGCCTTAATGACCCATTAAGGCAATGCCATAATTCACGAAATATGGAGAGGAATAAGGCATGACCAATAGCGTAATTAATAGAAGGAAGGGAATTTAAAATAATGCCATTATTTGAAATGGTTTCCTAAGATGCAAAAATTAGCTCAATTTGTATGTAATGGACCAGGCTCCACATAACCTAACACTTAGAAGTCATTCTAGAAGGTATTGTATTGATAGAAGTAAGAGCAAAAAATTCTCAAAAGTTGTTGATGGCACAAATTTACTATTCAAAATTCAATTTTTAGAATCAAGATAAACTATTGTAATTACTTAATTTGACCCATCTTACAGTAAGACTTCAGTCTTCGACCTAATCTTTAACCTTTTTAAAGAGATAGAGGAGTTGACTATTTACAATCTTGGAAAGATGTCAATTAAATTTAGGATGATTTTCCTTGATGTTTCTTAAATAGAGAGAGACCGCACAAAGTGTGTTCGGGAGTGACTTTTAAGAAAATTACAATGACAAGTATTGTCGACGATGATAGGACAAAAGAAGCAACACTTTTACTAATGATGCTAAAATCATTATTGGAATCAAACATACTAGCAATGTTGTCATATTTGTTGGTAGACTTAGCTAAATAATCCAACCCAACAATTTGTTGGGTGTTAAAAAAATGATTATTAAATAAATATAAATGTTATTAAATTATTATTAAATATTAAATTTTGGGGAGAAAATTTATATGATATCAAGGAATCTAGTAAAACTCTAAGAATGACAAGTGTCACATTTGTTCATCCCTAATTTCCACCATTATCTCACTGTAAGCTAACTTATTTTGATATCATGAGATGACATGTTAGTCTCGATTTTATTGACTTATATTACATTTTTGAGATAATGTAACATTATGTTGTTAGGGAGAAAAATCCTCACTTTCAGGAATCACTCGTTTTCCTTTAAATGCCACAATTGATGTTCAACCTGCCTTCTTTGGATGTCATTGATAATGCTAGCTACTAGGACATCCACCTCTCAATACATTATCATTGATTTGTCTACTTTATAAAATAAGACCCACAACTCATAATTTATAAAAGTAGACCTCCTATGCATTTGCACATTATAAAATGTACTTCTCAACACCACTTATTAAACTTTGTTATAACCAATGGCTTAACTAGAATTTAAAAAGAGAGGAATAGAAACCAAAACTACTAAAGAATGTTTGACTCTTTAAAGCAACACATACAAAAAATTTAATTATGAAAAGTTATATAATAAAAATTACTTCAAAATCATTGATTATATTTCAAATTATGTCTAAAAATTTAAAATTACTTCAAAATCATCAATCATTGACTATATTTCAAAGCCCTTTTATACTATCCTCCTCAATTAATCTTTTTAGTAAAGCTTACAACAAAAGCCTCCTTTATAAGATTTGAAGGCTCAAGCATTTCATGAGCTTTTTGGCATTTACAATTTCTTGGATCATTATTGCTAACAAGTAAAAATGAAATTATGTATTTAAAATAATTCATATAACTATGATGTTTAAATATAAAACTAAATAAATATAATATATAGATTAATATTAAAAAAAATATGACAAATTCTTAGCGTTAAAATACATACGAGTAATTTAAGGCAAATCATATATTTAAGTTTGATGTGGTGAAACTTTTAATGTAATATGTATTATTAAGAGATTTAATTCAATCTAATAGTGAAGAGTTCCCCACTCAACCAACCCTAAATTTCATTTTAAATTGCAATACGATGACTCTAATATGACCTGTTTAAATCACAACGATAAACATGAACATCCTACTGCGTCATAGATAATCTTACTCAAGGTTTGTTTGTTTCATATATTATAAACATAAAGTAAATCCAACATTAGCATTTTAAAATTTTGAGTTTTGATGAATAAAATTAAAATTAATTTACTTGTGAATTTGGATCTCAATCTTATAACAAGTCATTTTTTATGTATTTTGAATACAAGCATGACCAAGCATTTGCACCAAAACACTTTTGCCTCCCCCTTTAGCATAACAATGCCTCCCTTTTATGCATGATGCTAATTCATCATGGCGAATATGACCAGTAGCACTCGTGACAGTGAACATTACCCCAACACCTGTGATTGTATGGCTCCTCATGCAAAATCACCAATAATGTTCTCTCCTAAGGTCATTCGACACCACACAAACCTTAATGATGTCTACCTCCTCTAGTAACAACCCACAACAAAATTTAACCTCCAAAACTTACAATTTTGCCAACAAAAACTACCATGTCTAAGCATTCTCCCATCATCACAATCATTTTACATAAAATCACAAAATTTTTTAGAGTTTAACTTATTATAATAAGGGTCATCTGGTTTGCTAAAAAAAAAGTGTAATCAAGTGGTGTAGTTGAATTATTGTAGAATTGTTTGGTTGAGTGCAAAATAAATGTAAGAGATTTATTTTTATTTAATTTGAAATAAAACGAATTTAATGCAAATTAAGAGGTAGAATGCACAAATGTCAGTTGGGGGTGAGCGGAGTGGTAGGCCTATCGGTGGTGGCAGAGAATGCAGGTGGTGACCAGATGTTAGGGCTGTTAACAATTCGATTTCGAGTTGAGCCAAGGCCGGCTCAAAATCAACTCGAAAAAATTTCAGTCCAAAATATTGGCTCGTAGCTCGGTTCGTTTATTTCGATTCAATCTCAATCAGAGCCAAACTTCGAATCAATTTTAGAGTGATTGACTATCTTCCAGCTAAATTTGATAAATTCACAGCCCTAATATTAGTAGTACTGTTAATGATCAGATTTCAAGCTGAGGTCAGGCCGGCTCAAAATCTGGTAAAAAACATTCGATCCAAAATTTTGACTCGTAGCTCGTAGCTTGTAGCTCGTAGCTCGACTCATATATTTTTATCCAATCTCAATCCAAATCAAAAATTAGAATCAATTTTTTCACCGAGTAATGATCATTAAGCTAATGATGGTCATGGGTGATAGTGGATGAATTCGCTGGAAATAGCCAAATAAATAAGGAAAATTTACATACATACTGCTTAAATTTTAGGTATTTATATGTCTAATACCTAAACTTAAATTTTTTACATGAATACATCTTTATCCATGCAAGTAAATGTGTTTTTCACCTTTTAAAAATTAAAATACTTATATTTTTTAATTGACATGAAAGATTTGGGTGTATAAATTTGAAAGTATAGTTGTTAGATATGTAAATATATAGGAATAAGGTCTTATGTATGTAAATACCCCTATTTATAATCCAAAGATACTCTTAAACTTTAGTGTTGCAGTATCCTAGGATTCAAGAACAAAATGTTTCCTTGGGACTATTTAGGGGTCACTATAAACTCTTCTAATCACTTATGAGTTTTTCGGGCAGATTTCAACTTATTAAATCAATTATTTGACTTTCTTTTTGGTTTACTGGTTGAGAAACACTTACATTCCTAATATTATTAAAAAACACGTCTTTTCTTTAATAAACAATTTCTTTCGCCATCATACCTCTTAAAGCACTATGCATACTCTTGTCTGGCGTTGCACTACTTTGTCTAGGCCTTTTGGTGAACTAGACCTTCCTAATTTAGAAATTGTTAACTTATTGCAAGGCTAAACTCTATCATCTCCAATTGGAGTGATTTTAAAATTGGCTCCCTTTGATATAAATGGAGGACTTACTCTTTCTTCAGGAAGGAAATTTTGCAAATTGAAGCTAGAATAAGAGAATGTCTTACCCGTAATGTTAATAAAGACAACAAGCTCTCCTATTTTTTTATCCCTAGTTAGAGGGCTCTTTCCTTCTTGAGAAGTATGGTGAACAAATCTATTCTTCGTTCAGTTACACTAAAAGCAAAAGGATTATTGATGCAGCCTAGGTGGATGTTGGAATCTCCCCTCTTCACAAGACACCCCCACAAATTGTATTAATTCTATTTCAAATGTTCCCATAAGAGATGATGGTCCTAATTGTCTTTGACACAATAAAATTTATTTTTTCTCACAAAGAAACTTACCTTTTCCTTTATAAAATCTTCAATGAGATTTCTTGGCAAAAATTCTATGGTTTAAAGGCCACTCCCTTGAATAAGCTTCTTTTGAGTGGAAAATTCTTATAAGGGGCTTAAAACTAGGGATGTTCTTAATGCTATGGGGTATTTGGGCCACAAAGGATTGTGTTTTGTGCCTATCTTGGCATGAAACTCATATGCATTTATCGTTTGAATGTCATTTCAGTTTCTTTGTTCTCACTAGGAGCATTCCATTTTGGAATTCTTTTCATTTGAGCGGCTCTGTGCCACAAATCCTATTTTATGCTGATAATATTCATCCTAAGCAGTCAAGGAAACCGAACTAAAAAGGTTGGTTCGACCGCGAACTTGCTGGTGGTCCGGTTTGGGTTGGCTTAAGAACCGTCCTGCATCAAACCAGATTGAACAGTCATCGAACCGGGTTAAACCGGCAAAAACAGGCCGAATTGACCTCTGAATTGGCTACAACATTTGAAAGAACTTTAAAAGCCTAAAATAAGATGGCAAAGACACGAGGTGAAAGGCTCATGTGCTATTGTTGTAGTTATCCTATATTCTCATGTCTTTCAATATAAAATAAATGTGCAACTTTTTA
>NEWO01000111.1:717019-737561 GCA_003013225.1 Phalaenopsis aphrodite
TAAGGAAATTTACATACATACCGCATAATTATGATGTATATAACTAACACCTAAATTTTAATATTTACACTTCTAACTCCACTGTCATAAACTTATGTACCAAAAAGGTATATTTATTGATAGCAGTAGTTTTGATGTATGTTAATATTTTTTGTAGTGTGCATGTAAATATGAATGTTTAGTTCTTAGGTATATGTATGCAAATGACCCTTTTTATAATTTTGCTTATACTTAATTCTGACTTGGTTTGGGATTGCTTGGATGATGAGAAATATTTGTGTACAGGAAGCGTACTCAGAGTCGTATATTTTAGGTTATTCAGATGACACAACTAGGTTACAGGAAGAATTACAAGGGAATATAACTTAAGTGTAACCTAATTATACCATATGAATAATCTAAAATGTATGCAACTCTGCGTACCCTTTTCATACACATATATTTCTCTTGGATGACAGCATTACTAATGGCCATAAGGTTTAATATTATGTTAATTATTATTTTATATTTATCCACAATTGTATGATATATATATAGTAATATCATCTATTTAATATGCCTCATTCAACTTTATCTTATCCTAGTCAAAATAATGTTTTTTAAAAAGTTCAACTTTTTGGCCCTATCTTTCCCCAAAAAAAAAATAAATAAATAAAATAAAATAGAAAATGTCTTTTTATTTCAATTATTTGTCGTATAGTGTGATATAAGTGTTTGCCAATGCGATGGTCCGATGGACAGCTTGATCTTGCCAAAGACAAAATATGAATATGGTTGGTAAATTGTTATTTAAAAATGGAAATTTTATATTTAGCACCTTAAAATTTGGAATTTATAAAATCAACACCCAATAATTAGCTCTATTTACAATAGGCCCACTAAAGGTTGAAGTTTTCTTTTTTCATTCATTAAATTCAAAAGAGGTGGTCATGAATTCATGCTTTTATTTGTATATTTTGTAATGTTGAGTATTAGATAGAAAAATATGAAGGACTTGGGGCTTGTTTTTTATCATTCTTATTTATTCATTTATTTATTTTTGTTTTTATTTTAAAAAATATTTATTTAGTGTATTTTTATTTATTTTTAAAATAAATTAGTTTATTTTTAAAATACTCAAAACATTTAAAGGTTATTTTTTGTATTTTTTTTTAAATAAATATATACAATATACCAAATATATTTTTTTAAAAAAAAACAAACTAAATAAATAAAATTATTTTAAAAAAAATCAAAAGTGGCCTCTAAGCATATATTATCAAAAATTATAGTTGACAACACAATAATTTTCCCTTAAATTTTTTTGTGAACTAAGCATATATTATCATTCTCTATTACATATTTGTTCTACTCACCTTAAGTTATGTTAAGTTGAAACATTTGTTTTATTTTGCAATTTTCCAGTGCTCATTCCTCTATATTTCTACCACCAGCGCCATCCATTAAACCTCCTCCTTCTCGCCCTCTTCACCGTATCCATCAGCTTCACCATAGGACTGGCATGCGCGTTCACCAAAGGCAAGCCTTCTGAATTTTCTTCTGCTTTTGGCTGTGTTTGATTCAAACAACTTTAGCTAATTATTTTCATTAATGGAGAGCAGGGAAGGTTATTCTTGAGGCAGCCATTCTCACCGCAGTGGTTGTCATCAGCCTCACTCTCTACACCTTCTGGGCGGCGAGGCGAGGCCATGATTTCCGCTTTCTCGGCCCCATACTCTTCTCCTCCCTCATTGTTCTCATCGTCTTTGCTCTCATCCAGGTTTGTGATCTTCATCTCTTTACTGGAAAAAGAGTTAGAAAGACAATCACAGCAGGAAAAACTCACTTTATTTTCATTGCAGTAGATTTTAAACGTTTTTTTAATATTTTTTTCAGCTTTTTTGACATAAGTACTTGCAGATAGGGCTGTCAAAAAAACTCGTTGTTTGCAAATAGCTCGTGTTCGGCTCATTATGTAGCTCGTGTTCGGCTCATTATGTAGCTCGTGTTCGGCTCGTTCGTTAAGAGAACGAGCCGAACACGAAAAGTTTTTAAGGCTCGAATTATAAACGAGCCGAGCACGAACAGCTCTTTGTTCGCTCGTGTTCGGCTCTTTTTAGCTTGAAATAAAGAAATTATATAATTATTTAAGTTTAAATCGTAACAACTCGTGTGGTAACGTGGTTATGTCTTATTCTGTATATATTTGGTCCAAATTTGAATCCAATACCCTACATCTATTTTTTACAAGTTAATTTTAACGAACAAAATTAGAGCCGAACATGAATATCTAATTCGAGCTGAATAAGAACACAAATATCTAACTCGAGCCGAACATGAACACACTGTTCACAAGTCGATTTCAAACACGAAATTTCGAACGAGCCAAGTCTGAGCTTGCTCAAGCTCGGCTAGTTTACAGCCCTACTTGAAAAGAACTTTTTTTTAGCAGTGCGTCTTTGAATATGACAACTCTGACATTCAAAATGTTAAATGTTGAGAATGATATGTGATTTTATTGGCAACATAGATCTTCTTCCCATTGGGGAGAATCTCACATATGATATATGGAGGGCTGGCGGCTCTGATCTTCAGCGGCTATATCATCTACGATACGGATAATTTGATTAAGCGCTATAACTATGATGAGTATGTTTGGGCGGCGGTGGCTCTGTATCTCGACATCATCAACTTGTTTCTAGCTCTTCTCACTCTTTTCAGAGCTGCTGATGCATGACTGCTTGTAAATACATACATCGATTTGCTCATTTAGTTTGGGGAACAATTGGGATTCATGATTTTTTTTTTCTTTTTTGGATTTGGTTTTAGAGATGGTTAAACATGTTTATGATTGAAGCTGGATTTGAAGATATATAATATACTTTTTATTGCTTTAATGATGTATAGATGGTATTCTTATTTCTGTTGGATTACATCTGGGATCAGCTTTAAGCCTGTTTCTTTTTGTTTTAATTATGGATGGTCTTAAGGGACATTTAGAGGAGGATGTACCTTGAAGTATGTTTTTTGTTGATGATATTCTTCTCGTAGATATGAAGAGAGAAGAAGTCCAGGAAAAACTTGAATTATGGAGGTCTACACTGGAGTTCAAAGGCCTTCATTTGACTAGAACTAAAACTGAATACGGGGAATGTAATTTTAGTAGTAGTAGCTCTAGTGATAGGAGTGTAACTTTGGGTTATCAAATTATTTAAAGGTGTGAATGATTTAGATGACTCGATTTTGTTGTTTAAAGCGATGGTGATACGGATGGAGATGTTAATTGTAGAATTCAAGTTGGTTGGTTAAAATGGAGGAATGTCTCAAGCTTTTTGTGTGATAGAAAACCACTGCTTGGATTGAAAGGAAAATTTTATAAGATAGTGGTGAGACCTACAATGCTCTATGGTGTTGAATGTGAGCTTTTAAAAGAGAAGCATAATACTGAATTAAGTGTTGTCGAGATGAAAATGATTAGGTGGATGAGTGGTTTTACACTTAGAGACAAAATACGAAATAAATATAAGAGTGATAGAGTTGGTGTAGCTTTAATGACAGATAAAATTAGAGAGAGTCGTCTTAGATAATTTGGTCACATTAAACGTCAACCATTTGATGATCCGATTAGGAGAGTAGATGTTTAAGATTTGACTTAATGTTAAGAAAGGCAAAGATAGACCTAGGAAGACTGACTTGTAGTATAAAAAATAATCTTAATTTACTAGAACTAAATGAAAGTATTACACTAAATAGGAGCAATGAAGAAAAGGGATTCATGTAGCCGTAGTGGTAGCGGGATTAAGGCTTTGTTGTTATTGTTTTTCTTGTACTTTAATGTCATATATTTGAATTTTTCCGTGCATGCCATCCAATCCATATGTATTACATATCTAACTTTTCAATTTTACCTTTTACATGTACACCACTCAAATCTTTCATATCAACTAAACAACAACGAAAAATTATTCCATACGGATCGGACACCGCACGCATCTTGGGTGCGGTGTCCGATCCGGACCGTAAATCACTTGATTTACTGTCAGGATGTATTTCGGTGGGCCCCACCTAAAAATTTTTTTTTATTAAAAAAACTGAAATAATCTTAACCATAGATCACCGTGATCTACGGTCAGGATCGGACACCGCATGCAAACAACAACACCATTTTCACGTTTAAAAAAATGACTGCATGGCATGCATGCATGCACGCACGTATAAGTTGGAAGTTTAGGTGTTATTTATGTCAATATAATATGAATTTGAGGCGGTATTTATGTTAGTATTCCTTTACTTGATGGGTAGGAGTGTGCTCCACGTCTCTGCTGAGAACATGATCCTTCCTTCTGTTTGGAGCCTTGTCTGAATTCTTGTCCTGCTAAACGAATTCGAATTGTTTGGCAACTAAGAAAGTTTTATTGACTTTAATTTTAAGATAAGGCCTCTTTAGATGCATGAATCCATGAAATTTTAGTTGTTTTGATAATCATAAATTATACTATGAAATTTAGGGTATGTTTGGGGCAACTTTAGCTTATTGAATAATCTACTGATAAGCCGATTAAAAATAATCTGCTGATAAGATAGATGCAGTGACTATTACAAATTTTTGTTTTTTGTTTTAAAAGTCAGACCGATGTCAATAAGCTACCACAGATGCGATGTGAAAACGTGGTTTTCTATATTTTGAAAACGCATAAGCTATCAAAACACGGTTTACCCAAATAGACTAAGGGTCCGTTTGGGGCAACTTCTGCGTTTCACAATAAGCTGTTTATCCTGAAAAGCGGCCCGCGGGCCGGCCGCAAGGGTCGACCCACGGCCTGCGTTTAGTGTAAAAACTCAAACGCAGTTTCGGAGAAACTGACGAAACGCGCGAACCAAACAATACGGCGTCGTTTTGAAAACACCGCCCGCACTTATAAGCTGCCTAAAACAGACCCTAAGTGTGTTTTCAAAACGCCACCACACAAAATAAGCTGCCCAAAATGGACCCAAATAGTATTATTTAAATAGCACACCATAAGAATTACACAAATGATGATTAGCATTTTAGATTAAAAAAATTAATGCTTTAAGAGGGATGCAATAGAATATATTGAAAGTATTAAAGACAAGTGAGGGAGGATTTAAATTATTCTTAATACAAAATAAAAATGGTATAACCTTTAATAATGTTATTAAATTATTTTCTTTCATTAAAATAAAATGTTTTTAAAATATTATTTGGGCTCTTATTAATAGTTAACAAAATATATATTTTGATAAATATTGTTTTAATCTCATTAAAAAAAATTGTAGAATATAAAAACAATTTATTAGCAAATTAGATTTAAATGAATTAAAAAAAATAGAAATTTCTTAAAGAAAAATGTAGGCGAACAAATATTAAAAAATAGATAAAATTATAATTCTAAATAAAAGAAAATTTGGTTTTATAAAACATCTCAAACATATAATCAGTCTGAAAAACTAAAATGCAAAAAATAAAATTTATGTAAATAAAATATTTCTAGTCATTGATTTGATCTTGTTTAACGTTCATTTTGAAATCCCTTCCATTGTTAATTGATGCTGTATATTTATCTTAAATTGAGAATAAGCTTAGAAATCCCAATTTACAACAACAACAACAACAACAAAGCCTTAATCCCACCACGTGGGGTCGGCTACATGAATCCTTTTTCTCCATTGCGTCCTATTTAGTATATTTTCATTTAGTTCTAATAAATTAAGATCATTTTTAATACAATAAGCCCAAGTCTTCCTAGGTCTACCTCTGCCTTTCTTAACACAAGTCGAATCTAAAACATCTACTCTCCTAATCGAATCATCAAAATACATTCACTTAATTGCATCGGAATTTAGCATATGCAAATACAACACAAGTGGCCTAAAATATGTTTCTCATGGGATATTGGCGCATTCACTGTTTTGGTCCTAGCTCTGGCGACTCCGGCGTGACTTCGCCTCCAACGAGCCGTTCAGTGATTTCAAGCGTTCTTCCTGTAGTAGTGTATGTGAAATTTAAAACGATCGACGACGAAGCGAATAAACTAGCACGAGAAAATTCACACTAAAAAAACACACAGGTTTACGTGGTTTGGCAAATTGCCTACATCCACAGAGTTGCAGGGGATTTTACTAATTGAGGAAATGTACATCAGTTTAATCACAATGCCAATTATAAGATTTCTCACTTGATCTTTCTCTTTACACCAAGATTCACCTAAGAGCAAGAATACCGAAGAAGAAGAAAAATATACAAGAGAAAACCTGTTTCTCTTCTGCCACAAGTCACCAAGAAGAACACCTTCACTATCTTCTTCTTCCTTCTGCCGTAAGAAACTACTTCTTGCACTACTCTTCCTCTGCCCCGAGGAAACTTTTCTCTATCCTGAAGAAAAACAAAGAAGAACACCGTGATTTTGTTGAAACTGAATGAGAATCGCGCGAAGTTTTTTATCGCCAACAGGAGGGAGCGAAGCGTCGATTCACGAACGTGAGCGGGAGTTGGCGGGAGCGGTTCGTGAATCGCTGGCAAAGCGACGCAAAGCTTCGCGTGCGCGAGTGAGCGGAGGCAGGATCGCAATCTTCACTATCGGGAGAGCGAGAGTGGGACATGGTTCAAACCGGGCTCCAGCGCTAACACTTCCAATGGCCTCCGACAAGCTATCCTCTTCTCTGACCTTTAGGTAAATGTTTTGATCTCTTTTGAGTCCCGTCTCATGAAAAAATTTTTTTGTGCGGACTCCTGACGTAGCTCTACGTGCGAACCAAGTTATTTCTAAGTTATTTTCAGATTATTTTCGGGTTATTTTCAATAATACCGAAATAACCTTGAAATACCCCAAAAATAAAAAAACGCGGGTTATTTCTGGGTTATTTCGGTATTATTGAAAATAACCCATAAATAATCTGAAAATAACTTAAGAATAACCTACACCGCACGTAGAACTACGTCAGGAATCCAGACAAAAAAAACGTTCCGTCTCATGACACGTGTGGTTTTTAAGCTTCTGTTTTATATAAAATTGATGTTTGTAATGCATAGGATTTTTTGTGGTTTTTATGTGATTTTTGAAGTTAGGTGTTAGATATGTAATGCATAATAATTGTGCAGTTTTAATGTAAAAAAATGAAGTTTAGGTTGTTACATATGTAAGCATATAAAAGATGAGCATAAAATTAAGTTATGCATATGAAAATGCTTAGGCGGATGAGTAGCTTTAAGCTTAGAGACAAAATGTGAAATGCCGATATAAGAGAAAGAGTTGGTGTTGTGCCGATGGTAGAAAATATTAGAGATAGTTGACTGACATGGTTTGGTCACCCAAAACGTCAACCATATGATAATTCAGCTAGAAGTGAACGTTTTAGATATTTCAAGTCTGTTGTTCAAAGTGATGGTAATATAGATGATGATGTTATTATTAGACTTCAGGTTAGATAGTTGACCTGCGAGAATGCTTCAGATATATTTTGTGATAGAAAAAGGCCACTTAAAGAAAAAATTTATAAGATGAAAGTAAGTATTACAATACTTTATTGCACAAAACGTTGGCCTGTAAAAGAGGGAAAATTATCGCATCAGAGTCCTCATACAGTTTTGCATCAAGACTCCAATTGGGACATGTCACATGCCCACTCATGTATTAAATTGGGGATTGTTGGTGGATACTTAGTCTTCTAGCGCTCGACCTTTAGTCTTTTAACGACGACCTCTTAGCCTTCTGCTCGTGGGCCCCATTGTTTTATGCTCATTTGTAATGTTGGATTTCTTGAGATTTCTGTTGGTACTTTTTCCTATACGCATTATTATTTTGTAATATTGTGTGATTTAGATAGCCATGTTGCATTGAATTGGTCCATATCCCATCGTTATCAGTCCGATTATTAAAATGCATTTATCTTAAATATAGGTGGTCAAACATTTTCGTAAAGAAAATTAGCTATTTTCTTAAAAATGAATTTGCAGCAACATTAGAGTAATAATAATAGTAGTAGTAGAAACATATCATTTCAAATAGAAAATCAACAAAACAATCAAAACATTTGATCAAAATATTATTTTTATGAAATGAAAGAGTAGTTTTCAATTCTAGATCATATATAGTAATATATAATAATTAACATATCCTATTAAGGGGGTGGGTTACAACAATCAAATGTTGGTTGGTAGTTCACATTTATGTGGGATGTTGAAAGGTGGGCTCTTAATTGTCCTGCTAATTAGAAGAAAGATTTGGCTATAAAAGAAGGCCAATCATTACCACTGATGAGCCAAATCATAAACGAGATCTATTGTGATATCAAATGGGGTCAGAGCTCTAGAATTATCCACATCAGATGTTGAAGGTGGCCATACAATTGTCTTATTAGCTGGAGAAAGGTTTAGATTATTGGAGAAGGTGATCTCATGATAAATCGATTGGCCCACAAAATGACACTCAGAGCTGTAGAGATTTATGTTGATGACAAATATTAGGTCTGGAAACTCAGATGATGATCTGGATCACACTCTATCTTATACATAGCGGTGTGGTGTGATCCATGTCGTTGTCTGGACGACAAACACAATATTTTCTTATACATAAAGAAATTCTCTCTGCCACTTCTTACATTTATCGAAATATGATCTATTTATAAATTTATTAAGTTTCAATTATTTTTATAAAAACTTAAACACTCTATCTAAATAGGTCTATTTTAATCATGTTATTGCTCTTCTTTGGTAGGTAACTAGGCATCTTATTAAACTTGGAGTTTGAGTGAACTTGAACTTGTTAAATTCATAAGTCAAGACGCTTATTTTTATTATGATCATATAAGATTGGAAGGATATTTAGCCCCTTTATAACCTCAAATAAGTTTAATTGTATTCATCAAAATTTAGTTTAACTCAACCTAAAATATCAATCCCGACAATATATATATATATATATATATATATATATATATATATATATATATATATATATATATATATATATATATATATATATATCCTCAGGAGTGGACGTAAGTTGTATCTGGACAATGACTGCGATCCACTGGTCAGGTGAATCTCAACCGTTGTCCGGAGGCAGGTTACATTCAAAGGTAATATTTTTTCCTCTCTTCCTCTTTGATTTGAGCAAAAAGCAAAAAAGACGTACTATTGAAGGGGATCTCTTTCCTCTCAATTATTCTAAAGCCGCCTTCATTTTATTGTCATCTTTACAAAAATAAGTCCAAAAAGAAAAAAAGTTACTGTTAAAAACCAGCTTATGAAAGTAAAGTATGGAAAGAAGAAGCTGGAACAATCAAAGAATTAGATCCCAGCTCTTGAGCTCAAAACTTCTCCTCTCATGGAACTCTCCTTCCCTTTTCACCGGCAATCGAGAGCAACCGGCTGACACCCTTCGTCCACATCTCATACTCCCTCGCTCCCCTACACTCGAACTCGATCACTCTCCCCTCCATCGTCTTCAACCCGAAGTAACACCGCTCCTCTCCACCTTCCAGCAAATGCCTCCCTGGCCATGCCGGCATGTCCTTCCACACCTCAATAACATCTGAATACAAGAGAAAAATTTTCATGGAAGAGCAACCGAGTCGATCAATCGGAAACGAAATAACATTTTGCTTACTTTTCTTCTTGTTGGTGATGATTCCAACTATGTGCCGGCTCTTAGTCTTGAGCTTCACATGGCCATTTTTGTCGAGGTAAACTGAGACGATATTCCAATGGAGCGCGCCTGAGTTGTCCACAAATATCTTGAATTTTTAGCTCTTATTGCAGGATTTAAAAGATTACATTTTTATATTATAGAGTGTTTTTGTTGGATTTTAAAAATATTGAATTATCAATTATATATAATATAATTTTTAAAATTTAATAATATTTGTATATAATTTTGAAAGTTTTATAAATTTTCCCTCCCTTTATATATTTTCTTCCCCAAATATAAAAAAACAAAAATAAAACTGGTTCGACAATGAAACCTGTCCTGCTTCTCCTCAGCAGCTCTGCACCACGAGCAACGAACTCCTGACAACTAAGCCCCAAAAAACTCTCCTCCGTCATCCCCTCGCCGCTCGAACACCCTCCAACGCCATCATCAGAACCCCTCCGCCGGGCAGCAAATCCCTTCTCCACCGGAGTCACGGCGGTAATGTTCCACATCTCCTTAAAAACTCTCCCTTTCACCGCCGCTGCTCCTCTCAGCGCTGCCATTAATAACACTTCAGCACATTACATCAGATTAAAAGGACAAGACAATAACAGGGCTTTCGGTCACCTGCAGCAGCAGAGGTGGTGAGAGCAACAATGTCCCCGGGACTGCGCGAACTGACGGCGGATGAAACGGCCGCCGCTAAGCGTCGGCGGTCGGCGCCAAGAGACTCCGCGGCCTCTACACACTGAGCGGCGACAAGGGTGGCGGCGGAGGAAATGGCTGCGCAGTCGTCTTTTGTAGAATTTGAAGCTGCCGTGGCGGCGGCAATGGCAGAGATGGCCGCGGCGAGGCTGGCGACGGATACAGCAGCGTGGAGCTGAGGGTTGTGGGCATTCGTGTCTTCCTTGCGCTCCTTGCGGTCGTTAAGCCACTTACGCAGTGTTCTGATATCTCCCATGTTAGTTGGCTTCGGCGGCATGGTTGTTCTGTTTTTCTGAAATATTTTTAAAAATGGGGATAAATTTATTTAGTTCACTTCCATAGCACTAGTTTTTGCATTAGAAAGAGAAGATTAAAATTAAAAATCGGATTTTTTTAATGAAATTTATGAAAGCTGTTATCTTTTCATGGTTTTTACAAGAATTTAAAGTGGAGAAGAACAGAACACATATTACAGTGATATTTAAGTCAACAGGAGACAGAAACAGGACAAATGCCAGTAGAAGTAGGATCCTATTACAGGCCATTAAAAAACGCAGAAGCTTGATTATGCCTGCAAAACTTTACAAGTCCAATAAAACTGAGAAGAAGCAAAAAAAGAAGACCTTGGGGTGAAAGCTGGGAGCAAGAAAAGGAAGATCCTGAACGTCTTCCCAATCGGAGGGGGAAAACGGTGGGCTATCGGTGAGAGATCCACCGTTTAATGGGCCGCTGCTGTGAGAGAGCCGGGCGGACGACGGCTGCGAAGCCTCCTGCTGTTAAGAAGTGCGAACAAAACAGGAAACGATTAATCACTTCATCGGAGAATTCAAAGATCTAATCTTTTTTAGTTTCAGAGAAAATGAGTTTTTGTACTCACAGAATGAGACATTATTCTCTCCAAGACGAGCTGTGAGGTGGCTGAGCAGGCGAAGGTGAAGGAGTTTCCGGCAGCTAAAGTTGAGTCAAAGCTGTTGGGTTCGCCAGCGGAGTGGTCATGTTCGGCGGCGGAGGTGGCGGAGCGAGGTGGGAGGCGAGGGGAGAGAGCTTTTGAGATTTGGAAGGCTGTGGGACTCCATGATCGGGAAAGGAACTCCATTGAGTCTTGTATGAGCTCTGGCGGTGGTGTGGCGGTTCCGGCGGTGGATCGCAGCGGCCATATTTGACCGGAGTTGTCCATGGAGTGCGGCGGAGAGGGATGGTTGATACGAAGTTAACTTCATGTCCTCCGTTTATACGGAAAGAGAGAAATATATAAATATTACATGTGAACTAGGAAAAATTATTCCATACGGATCGGATGCGTGCGGTGTCCGATTCTAATCGTAAATCAAGTGATTTACTGTCATGATGTATTTCAGTGGGTCCCACCTAAATTTTTTTTAAAAAAAATACACCGCATGCAGAGATACATGCGATGTCTGTATGTAATAATTACTCATCAGAGGTGAATGCTAGTTGAACTTTGGCGGGCCCAGATTTGATTTGTGTTTGGCTCCTTGAAATATATCTTTTACATCGAGTTCAAAAAATTTATTTTACAAGCAAACATGAGCTATTCACGAACAACAAATCAATTTGATATCCCTAGTCATATGTTAAAGATAGTGATGAGATTAAAATATTCGTATTATATTTTTATTCTAATTTTTAAATTTATAATTTTAATTATATATATATATATATATATATAGCACGAGCTATATAACGAGTCAAATACGAACTGTTTGCCAACAATAAGCTATTTTGACAGCTCTAATGCTGCCAAGTATAAATTACATGTGAATCAGTCCTATTAACATGATATTTAAGTGATATTTAAGTGATATCGCAATGACATCACAATACTATTAACTGTGCACTTGCATGCGCTCAACATACATATACAATCTTCGTCCCAGAGAGAGTGTGTGTGACAGGAGCTGCTTTGTTTGGCAACGTGGCTCGGCGCTCTCTTCCTCTCCATGGATTTGGATCTTCATGCAACTATAAGAAATTAATTGAAGATTTGAAGTCATCAATTAACCGGTGGAGATTCTTCAAATCAAAATAAATTTAAAAAAATAAAAATAAAAATAAATTTGAGCTTTTAAATTTATTTTAAACTATATTATGAGCATAAACTTGTATGAAAATTTATTTCAAATCAAAATAATATTTATTTAAATTAGAGATTGTGATTTATAATTTATTAAATTTGATTAACTAATAAAATTTATGAGAGGTCCAAAATGAAAAATAAAATAAAATAAAATAAAAAAACAGAGTCTAAAAGTTCCAACGGAGAGGTCAATGGGATACTCCTCAAAGCTACAGTGAAAGGCCTGCTCATCGCCAAAGCCTGGCACCAAAATGCACAAAAGAACATGAAAGCATTATTGGCCCGGAATCATAGAGATGACATTAAATAGGAAATATATAGATTGAACATTTAAATTATTGGCCTCAAAAGTTTATTTTAAGCTCACAAATTTAACTTGTATGTTTTTTTTTTAATTTATCATCTATCATGTCAAGAAAAAACATAACTATACAAGATTCCATATATATATATATATATAAATATACGTGTCTAACTATTTGATGACCGCCCTCACTACCGACAAACTGACTAGAGGGGGATTCGAACACGTGATCTGAGGAGACTTATAACGAAAGAAAGAACAAAGAATATGATTCCAAGTAATGAAACAAAAACAGACATTACCTGCACCATCTGGATCCGTGCATCAGAGGAGACAAAACTGCAAAGGAATATTGTAAGAATGGAGGTCAAAATGGGAACAATAAGTCGTTGCAAGTATGATTTTCTTGGAGCCATGCAAGTCATTCCAAGGGAGAGAGGGGACCTACACTAGGGATTCAAAGCCCAAACATTTTGAAGAAAACAAGAAATCAAAAGAAAGAGTGGGGCTAATTGGATTCAAAGGTGTAATAGATTGGCTGAAAATAAAGTGAATAGTTTTTAGATAATATGTACTATTATTTTTTATACTTATGTTTTGGTAGATTGAAATCTCTCTTCTGTCTCGTGGATAGGGTTGTTAACTATTTGATTTTGAGCCAAGCTGGGATTGGGTAGAAATAAGGTTGAAAGTATTGAGTGAGGGTCGGAATCAATTTGTGGCTTGTTGTATTTGATTTTGAGCTAACTTGGCTTGAAATTGAATCGAGCTCGATCCGGCTCGAAATCAAAACAAACTAGTTAAAATTGAGTTATTTGGATCAGTTCCAGGTCGAAGTTTAGCTGAAACTATGTTATTTGAATCTGTTACCGCTCAAAATTAACTTGTTGCTTGATATTTTTTATTTTATTTTGCATTATTTGTATATTTTTTATAAATAAAAAAATACTTAGCGCTAATTTTGAACAAATTCGAGTCGATTTGTATATGACTTGTAACCATCTCAAAAAAAAGGAAAAAAAAGACCTGACGTTTCAGCCCATGGCACCGCTCGTTTCTTCTGATATGATCTAAATGTGAACCAAAATTATACTCATGGTAGGGAGCGGTCACAGCAGGGAGCAACTACTAGAGCTTTGATGCACCGTCTCTGGGGACAGAATAATGTTTGAAATGATGCATTGCTTCAGAGGTTGCTTACTGATTTCGTGGTTGGTTTTTGCTTCCCGTAGTGCTTTTTCACGAGTGGGCTGCGGCGTGGTGGTCGGTGGCTGCCAGAGAGTGGTGGTGGATGGTGCTCAGCGGTTGCAGAAGCGACAGGTCAGTCGTGGTCGGTGATGGCCGACAAACGGTGTTCGATGGTGGTTGGCGACTGCAGAGACAGAAGGTGTTCGCTGAAGATCCTCGACTTCAACTCTCACTTTTGCATGCTCTAGCCTATTTCTTTTTAAGGATCTAGTGCCCTCTTCATGAGTGGTAGGACACTACTTAAAGAGTCCAAGTTACAAATAAGGAAGAAACATGGTTCATTCTGAACGAATATCCCAAAGAGATCCCCTTAAGTGGACGACGTTTGATTATTGAGTGTCTTATTAATGTTTGAATGGAGCAATCTTGGCTCATTGGATTCTTCGTGTCAAGACGCTTGACTTGACTATAGGCTTGTCAGTTCGAAATCTGTTAACATTCTAATTATACTCGAAAAAGGTCCTGAAAGTGATTTAATGGCTTGATCAAGGCTTGATTTGACTTAGATTGAACCAAATTTGGTACCGTTGGGTTCACTTAGAAAGCCGGTCAATTTGACTATAAGTTTGTTGAAATCAGAGTTCTGGAGGATTTCTAATCGAAGTTTAAATATTTATTGCTCAAAAAAACTATTTCGAGGTTCATGTTATGCCTCTAGATTCCTGTGGAAATTTCCTAATGACTAGTATAAGGGGGAAGTTACACCCTCAAATCTTAAGTATTTACATATCTAACAGTTATATTTTAATTTTTATATTCATATTACATAAAAACATCACTATTTTAACTTCTAAAATTGAAATACATCTTTTTTCATGCATAAACAAGATGAAATGAATGTAAAAGTTAAATTTTAGGTGCTAGATATCTAAATACATAAGAATTGAGTGGCATGCATTTAAATCTTCCAAAAATTTTCGAAATTAAAATTGAGTGCCTTCCATGAAAAATCCTCTCTGTTCTATTCCCTTCAGTAAATAGAAAGCAGACCCAAACACCCTAACACACAAAGAGTACATAATCAGGAACTGTTTGTGGAACATAAAATTTCAGAATAATTAGCTTACTGAACAGAAAAACATTGAAGACTAGAACTGTAGCCATAAAAAGGAACATAAATTGCAGTTCCTACAAAACATGATCTTACAGAACACTAATGGTACTGAGTTTTATCTCTAGCCTGCAACAAAATGCCAAGTTGTGCCAACAATTTCACCAGTTAAGAAAACTAAACAGCAGAAATCAAACTATAACAGTCTGTATAATCACAAAATGTAATATTGTTATCCAAAAACACATCATTTACACAGAAAGAAAGAGTCCCCCATACATTTTCTACATTGAATAAAAAATTAACAGAAGGATTATACTATCGTCCCTCATCTCTGCACATAAAACGTGTATAACACCAAAACTCAAACAAAACTAAGTAATCCGAATCAAGGAAACCATATGCTTGTCCTATCTAACCTCATTCTAAGTCATGGAGATCATGAACAGAGAAGCAATCAACATGAAGAACAACTTGAAGTTACTCAGAGCAGATATCTCTGCAAGTAATCAGAAGGAAGAAAAATGCCAATTAGCTCTGCATAAAATCATCAGAATTATAAAATTGTATGATCTGATCACCTCCAGCAAATGAATTATCATTAAGATTTGTTGATGAAGATGATGAGGATGAATTTGGTACGCTGATGCCCAAGTTCACACAATCTCCACCAATTGCACCTGCAGAATGTTCAGTTCGGATTGAAGGCAGGCAAATAAATTGAATTTAATTTCATTTAAATTCAAACAAATTAATTACACATCTGTTTCTTACATTCCTGGTAGCAAGGAAAGCTGGAGACATTGAGAAGATTGCTGTAACCGGCTTCGCAATCACACCGGTGCTCAAAGGTTGATGTTCGAGCGCAGTCGCCGGTGCCGCAGAAGCTCCAAGTGCATGCTTTTTGGATGAAATTTATGACATAATGGAATTATCAGCAATAATTCTGCATTATTTATGGAGATTTCTGAAAAAAAGAAAAAATTTAAAAAGAATCATACGATTGAAGAGTGAAAGGTTGCTAGGAGGTGGTGGAAGGGGTGCTGGTGCAGGTGTTGGAGCTGGAGAATTTTTGAAGCAGGAGGAACTTATAGTACCTGAAAATAACAATAAGAAAGCTGAATGATTGATTCATATTTAATTTTCATGAAGTTCATTTTGTAGCTTGGAATGAGAAAGTTGTGATAGGCACTGAAATCATAGTATTAAAATTAACAGTTCAACAAATGCCTCTGCATTAGAAGGCATGGAAGATCAGCAGCATTGAGATTACCTTAAGAAAACTATTTTAAGATATAGGACTAGTTCGATTCAAAGTGTACGTTTAATGAGTCCAAGGCTTCATTTGACAAGGGAAGGAGGTGAAGCTATGTTACTCTGCAGTGAATGCTGACGCGTGGAAAAGTTTTCGTTTGGTGAAGCAGTGTCTCTCGAATATCTCCTGAAATTGTTTCGCAAAGACGATAGTTTTTTCACTTGTTTTTCAACTCCAATTCTCGGTATGACTGTCAAAACGGCTCGTTGTTTCGCGAACAGCTCGTGTTCGGCTCGTTCGCTAAGTTAACGAGTCGAACACGAACAACACAAACAAATATTTGTTCGTTCGTGTTCGGCTCATTTTGGCTCGAAATACTACTAATCAATTATATATATATCTTTGATGAGTAGTATTTTTTAAAAAAAATTAATTGACTACAAGGCCACAAAGATTTTTAATCAATTAAAAGTATTAATGAAGAAAATAGGATAAAAATTATTAGTTTAGATTCAAATGATGTTTTAAATCTTGTTTCAATCCTTAACATCTTATGGCTATGTGATTAGGTTGTCAAAACGACTCTTTGTTCGTGAATTGCTCGTGTTCAGCTCGCTAAGCAAACGAGCCGAACACGAACACACCTTTGAGCTCAAAATATAAACGAACCGAACACGAGCTGAGCCTGGGCTCGCTCGTGTTCGGCTCGTTTACACCCCTAATTCTCGGTAACAAATATGCTCTTGAAAGACTTTGAAGAAAGGATGATTCAATCGACTGCAAAGAATTGCTCATAGAAGGATAACATTGAACCTTCTTAATCAAAATTTTTTGGTATTGTTATGAATAAGTAACTGTTTACATGTAAGAGGTGTCTTAATTAAAAAAAATTAATAATCATACTAAATTTTTATTATGAGTAATTATATGATTATTTAATTAATCCACATTTACGTATTATAATTATTTTAATTGGTGTGTTATTAATTAATGTGAATTGTTGTTATGAGTAATCATGGTTAATCCATGCTTAATTAGAATAACTAAATAGTCAAGGAATTTTAATTATTTAAATAAACTTACAATTAGTCATTTAAAGAAATACCACACAATTCTTATGTATTTAGATATATAACCATTTAACGTTCACATTGATAACACTAATATCTTAAATATCAGCTCATAATTATCAATTTTCTTAATTTTTTAAACCACCTTTTTTTTGTTTCAAGGAAATATGAAATGTACATTTTTCTTAAATATATGTTTAATAGTTGTTGGAAATTAATCATAATTGAGTTAGGTCTGCAACTTATTAAAAAATAGCAGTGAAGTTGTCGAATAATAATCCGATGCTCAAAAAGTTGCAGTGATACTATAAGTTTAAAGTCAGACTGAAACTAGAAAGTTGTCACCACACACAGTCAGAAATGATGGGAAAACATAAATTTTAGCTACAGCTTTTCGAAAAAGCTATCAAAACGCAGTTTACATGAACAGAAAAAGTTACGGTGCGGTGCTGCACCGCCACCCCAAACGGACCCCAAATCAACGCGAAAACAAGTTTAATTGTCACAAGGAACAAAAAAATGTCACATTTTTTCTCCACTTGAATATGATATCAAATTAATTAATAATCCATAAATTAAAATAATTTTAAATAAATTAAAAAATTTTAAAATTTGTCCCCAATTTTTTTTCTTTTAATATTAAATCATTACTAAAATAATAATTCTTGACGATTTTTAATCCCCTTTTAAAAAGAAAAAATAAATTTTAAAAAAAAAACTAAATAAGAGAAATTGATTTTTTTTTCCCAAATACATATATTTACAAATGTGCCCTAATGTGCTAAATTACACGTCTAGGGCCGAGTTGCACGGCAAAGTTTCGGTTACCAAGTCGGCCACGAAAACGTTTTAATTAGTAATTTTGCTTTAAAATACAACGCTAATAATATTAAAAAAAAATATATTATAATTTTCTAGAATGCTACGTGGCAGTTAAATAGAAATTATTTTTATTTTATATTGATGCTTAAAGCCACGTGGTAGGCACTGCTGGGCGAGGGAGATTTGGATGGGTACCAAACATCATTAATCTATTCAATAAATTCCCAAACGGTCATTGATTGGGGCAACGCGGGCCGCGGTGTCACGTTTTTTTTAAGCAGCTCGCGGGTTCGACCTCACAGCCCGCGGTTCATACTTACTAAAATACGGCGTTGCGTTTCATTTTCACGAACGACCCTGTGCCCTAGTGCGTGTTCGGATATGTTCATCTGCGATCTCTCGTTCTCTGCGATCACTTGCTTCATTTTCTCTTCTTGTTTCGTCATCTCCTTCTTGGCATTTGCGATCTATCTCTGGATTCCTCTTGTATCTATTCCCTTGAGGTTAAGCACCAATACATATCACTGTATTCTGTTGGAGTTACATATCTTCTATCTAGATTGTGTTTTTTTATGGAAGTTTACATACATACCGTTCGATTTTTGTGTAGTTTGATGTCATTTTTGTATGTTGGATTGGTGCTTGAATAGTTGATTGTTTGGTGTCATTTTTATGGAAGGCTACGTACATAGGACTCTACTCTTGAGTAGTTTTTGATGGACTTTTTAGGGTTTAAACTAGGGTTGTGGGGGAAGGTTTAGGTTGGTATGCCAATAACCGCACGCTACATATGATTCCATATCTTCCTAGTTTGAGTTGTTTTTATGGTATTTTTTTATGAGATGAAGGGTTTTGTTTGGTATACATGTTATAAGTAATGTTTAGATGTTGGATATGTAAATACATGCGAATTTGGTGGTATGTATGTGAAAGCTAATTTTCTTTTTACACTATTGGGGCTCATGTTCGTGATATACTGATGATGAGATAGTGGTTGTGGGTTGGGGCATTTTTTATCGTGCTTTGTTGATGTGATGGTGGTAGTGGGTTGGGGCATATGTTGTGATTTGCTTACGAGATGGTGTCTGTGTGTCGGGGCATATGGTTGTGCTTTTGGTGATGTGATGATGGATGTGGGTTGATGCATATGTATCTTTCTTGCTGATGAGATGGTGGTTGTGAGTTGGTGCACATGTTTGTCCTCTGCTGGTGGCTTCTTGCAGTACCCACAGCTTCATGTGACTTAAGGTTATTAATGGGTGTATCTTGGGATTATGCTGGCTGTAGCTTGGGGTTATGGTGGATGTGGGTTGGGGTTCTTGTTGGTTGTGGCTTGGGGTTATTGGTGGGTATATCTTGGGGTTATGGAGGTTGTGACTTGGAGGTATGGTGGTCGTCGCTTAGGGTTATTGGTGGATGTGACGTGCATATGTTTGTTTTGCATTTACTTATCTTTCTTCTTATTATCATGACAAAATGATGGCTAAAAAGAAAGAGGTTGTTACACCTGCACTGTGGGATAAAGAAACCATAATAATATTCTGTGACATTTGCTTGAAAGAAATAGATCTTGGTAATAAACCCATGACCTTTTTCAACAAAGAAGGTTGGCAAAATATTATCAAAAAATTCAAGTAAAGTACAAGCAGAGAATACGACAAGATGCAGCTAAAGAACACGTGGGATCAACTCAAGAAGGATTAGAAAGTTTGGAAGGAATTGCAACGAGGATCAACGGATTTCGAGTGGGATCCAATGAAACGAACTATTGATGCTTCTGATGAGTGGTGGGAAAAATGACTTGCAGTGAGTCTCTCTGACATTTACCTTAATGTGGTTAATTTAATTTCCAGTTTAGAATCAACTGAAGTACATGTTATGACTTTGTAGGTGGTCTCTGCTGCTAAGAAATTTAAACTCAGCTACCTCGAACTTGACTTGGAGGAGAAGTTGGATCGAATGTTCGGAGGGGTCGTGGCGACTTACAAATATGCATGTGGCCATGGTGAAATAGGTTATGGTGCCAGGATCAAGGCCTTAGCTGTCAAACAATCGGGTGAATCCAACGACATCCTCAGCCCATAACCACGTGACATTAAGTTCACTAGCCGCACCAAGCATCCTTGGCCTCAGTTTGAGAATAAAAAGAAAGATGGTGATGCTTACCTTAGAACCCAGATATCTAAACTAGTGGTGACTTACAAATATGCATGTGGCCATGGTGAAACAGGTTATGGTGCCAGGATCGAGCCCTTAGCTGTCGAACAATCGGGTGGATCCAACGACATCCCCAACCCATAACCCCGTGAAATTGAGTTCACTGGCCGCACCGAGCGTCCTCGGCCTTGGTTTGAGAA
>NEWO01000111.1:738232-763602 GCA_003013225.1 Phalaenopsis aphrodite
ATCCTCATATGTTGAGAACAAATAGGTTGATGAGCTGCTTATTGCACATCCGACAAAATTCAGTAACATGTTTTGCATGAGAACTGAGATATTCAATGATCTTTTGGTGGAACTACGCATATTTCATGGACTGCATGGGTGATCGAGGACGACTCCACGAGAGGTATTAGCGATAACACTCTACATATTATCCTGGAATGCATCAATGCGAGACACAATGGAAAGATTTTAATACTCATCTGAAACAATTAGTAGATACTTTTCAGTGGGTTTGGAATTCCTTGTGATCTTATCTTCACATGTTATTAAACCTACCGATTCTTCGTTCAAACGGACACCTACGGAGATTCTTAGTTCTTTAAGGTAATGCTTCATTGTGATTGCATTCAATATTAAAAATGTATGTCGTTCTTTTAAAACTCGTTTAACTTCGAGTAGGATTCCATTGGAGCAATATATGGAACCCACGTTAATGCATGAGTTCCAAACAATGAGAAGATCACATTCATCGGACGTCGCGGGGCCCCTACACAGAATTTCATGGTTGTTTATGACTCCAACATGTGTTTTACTTTTGTCATGCTCAGTTGGAAGGGTAGTACACACAATAGTAGAATTTTCAAAGCTGCAACGTAAAATTCTCACTACAACTTTCCACACTCCTAAAGGTACGTTGGAGCCCCAAATACTCTTGTATTTAACTTTAACCTTCATACTAATTATTCAATACATTTTAGGTAAGTATGGCGTGGTTGACGTTGGATATTTGTTACAGCGAGGGTATCTCAAACCCTATCCTGATATGAGATATCACATACCTGATTTCGAGCGTGCTATTAATGTAATACACGACAAAAAAGAGTTGTTTAATAAAAGACACTTCTCAGTACGTTGTGTCATCGAGAGGACTTTCAGAGTTTAGAAGAAAAAATGAGTTATACTCCGTGATATGTCACTTACCCGTTTCTCAAACAAGTGCAGATTATAATTGCCACAATGACCTTAAACAATTATATTCGTCTGCATCCATCTCGCAACGACATTGACTTTCATAAGGCTGACGATGATCAAAAGCATCTACCGCTCGAGGTATTTAAGTACCACCTTGGGCATTCTCTGTCACAAGTTGAGAATGATCCTTCTACTTCCTGAACTAGAGAGGGGAAATGAGCAATCGAAATGACAGAGTTAAGAAAATAAAAAATGGATGTGTTAGTAGGAGGTTGATAAGAGTTTTTTTTAGTTCTTTTAGTACTATGTATTGAACATTCAAATACTATATTTATTTTATTTAAAGTAGTTTGTACTTTACATTTTATATGTATAGTTCGAATTTTTTACATTATTTGTACACATTTGCATTTCATTTGTTTATTTATTTTTTTTTTTGGTGGGTTTGAGAGTTCAGTCATGAGACTTTTGACCTTTATGAGTTCTTCTGAATAACTTGTTGGTTGTCATATGTTAGCGCTGCATGTGAAATCCTAATGAAGTCAATCAAGTTCATCACTTCTCTTTGGTGCATCAATTTATGAGGTTCTTTAGGATGACCATTTTGGTGATATGCATATGTGACAGACAAAATGTTGATTTTGCGTTGGTTAAAGGCAACCAATAAGTCATTTTTTCTATCATTTTTTTTGTATTGATCAATTTGTTTGTTGGTATGTTGAGTTCTCTGAGATCTCACGCCTACAAAAAACTGTCATTAAGTAATTCTTTTAGCAATTTCAACTTCTGTAATGACTAATGAATTATCTTTTCAATCTTTAAGAAAGATGCGCTCCAAGATTTCATAGACCTCCCGATGAGAGCTCTGTCATTGCGGATTACAGCCTTCTCTACTGACGTCACGCCAAACACATAACTATGAGAGACAGTTCTACAACTGTCCGCGGATCATCGCAGGGCAGTGTGGCTTCTTCCGATGGACAGACAATCCATCAAATTTCATTGTCGAGGATGATCGTGAATGGATGCAATCACTGGAGGCCAGTGTAGCACGGGGCATACATCGTTATATTAATTGTAATTTTAATAGTTTTAAACTTTTTTTCGACAGTCTCGATACTCGATGTTAAGTGAGGCATGTATTAAAATTTTTGTATTGTTCTAAAATGAATTTCTGTTTTTGAAGTATAAAATATATGACTATAACAGTTTTGTCATAAATAATATTACTAAATATGAGCAAAATTGTTATTTGTCTAGAAACAACTGTCACACAGTTGTTTTCAATTAGCCGAAACAAACAACCGGTCAGCTTCCCAGCAACAATTTTCCCGCAGCAGCTTCCTAAGCCAACTAAACTGCAGCTAATAAACTGATAAACTGTAGTTGCCCCAAACAAACCCTAATAAAATAAAATTACAAAATGTAATTTATCATCACAAATTTTTAAAAAATAAGTAAAGTGCAAGTGCACGGCACTCTTACACCCAACACAACATTAATCTCATTAGTTACGGACTACAGAATTGACTGCTTAAAAAAAAACATAGCATTTGACCAAGTCAACTTCTGCTATTTACATATTTTGATACTAATAATAATAATTTTATAAAATAAAAATAATTAATTTAATAATCAGGTTTTTTTTGTAATAATTCATATAATAGTATTATAATTTTAACAGCCCAAGGAAAAATCTACTCCTTTTTAACCATGGTTAGTTAAAATCTTCCCCACTCATATTAATAAAGAAATTCAATTAAATTAAGCTCAAATTAATTAAAGAGCAAAATAAAAAAAAATAAAAAAATTAAAAAAAACTCACATTGAGGAATAACACAAGGGAGGAAGCTGAGATGTTCTGAACCATTGAACTGATTCCAGCCAGCGTTACACTCGCACATAAACCCAAAGGTATGATTTTGAGAAACCTTGCAAATCCCCTTTCCGCAATCAACAGCTTTGCATATTCCATCTGTTAAATCAGAAAGTAAAACTAATCACATGTCCAAATCAATCAAAAACCAGAAGTGGGAAAAGACAGAAGAGGGGAGAAGAAGATGAAGGAGGGAGATGAGTGAAGTACCGAGGACTGGAGAGAGCAGAGGAGAGAGCATGTCTGCAGAGACCGGGCTTGCTTGCTGAAGCAGAAAGATTGATTGCAGAGCTGCCAAAAAGATTGAAACTTTGGCAGAAACCGCCATTTTTGTTCGTTCCAAGCTTCGCAGGGAGGGATGGGGAAAGTGAATGCTTAGAGGTCGTCTGCCTACTTTCACATGATACGGCGAGTTTTTATCGGCCCACGTTTAATGTAAGGATCTGTAAAGGTGCGGTTTTTGTTTGAAATTGGCCTTAGAAATAAGATGTTAAACTGGGTAAGAAAGGTCAACGATTAAGAAACGGGAGGGTGGATAAGTCGAATGAAATAGACTTTGGGAGAGCAGGGCGGCTCAGGGGCAATAAAGCTAGTTCCGCTAATACGGCATTAAGCATCTCGAGAAGACTAAAGTTTGAAACGAAACATTAAAATATATATATCTATATCTATATCTATATATAAATGTTGATATTTGGTTTATGATTGTAGAACATTTGTAGTATCATGTAATTCATCTCAAGGATGCAAGGATGAATTTGTCTCAAATCAAAAATGATGCTCTTGCCACTATTGGAGTAATTATTGGTCTTGAATGTAGGGTTGTCAAAACGGCTTGTTGTTCGAGATTAACGAGCCGAACATGAACAACACGAACAAATATTTGTTCGTTTGTGTTCAGCTTGTTTTGGCTCGAAATGCTACTGATCAATTATATATATATTGAATGTGATTTGATGTCTTGATCAGTGCTTGATTTGACTCAGATTAGATCCATTTTGGTGTCATCGTGTTCCTCGCCTCAAGCCTCTCAGTTTGACTATAAGTTTGCTGAAATTCAAGTTTGGGATGATTTCAATTTGAGTTCAAATTTTTTCTTATTAAAAACTTTTCTAATTCTTGTTAATCACTTCGAGATTCAAGTAAAATGAAAAATTTGTATATAACGCAGCAAGCTTAATGCCATCATTAATTAAGTTAAACAACAACACAATTTGATCCCTCAACATATTATAGTAATTTTCATATTATGTGGTTATCTTTCATTTTCAACTAGTGACATACATTAATATGCCATCTTTTCACCACTCACCTACTCATCTTAAATGAAATACATGGAAACATAAAGTTCTCTCATAATAATAATCATAATTAAATTAATTAATTAATAAAAAATATATATTGACACATGAAAGCAATGTTCACCAAAATCAACACCATGGACTATTGTTTTTTCAACCAAATTGATTAAATTGCAAGATAAGAACAATATTAAAAACAATGCAAAGTCTCGAGAATATAATTTGCAGAATTATGATCCATTATCATGCAAGGCGGCCCGTTTCGAGACAAAAATACTACGTCCGGACAACGACTGCGATTCATGGAAGATCTTTTGTTTTTTCCTCTGCTGCTTCCGGTGGATCGTAGCCGTTGTCAGAGCGAAACTTACGTCCGAACTCTAGACGTAATACTTTTTTTCCATTTCGAGGGGCTCTAATCTATATTGATGTTTTAGCAAGAGAAAATTGACTTATATGTCTCATAAGTCTTACTTTGTCAAAACTAAGCTTGAGCATGATTCAAATGGCCTATAACACAACTTATTGTATCATTGATACAACAAATTGCAATTACAACATCTGCGACATAAGAAATTATAACATTGATACAACATAATGTTATGTCAATAGCTATAACACAATAAGATTGACTAAAATAGCATATTGCAATGCATTAACTATAATAGAATATTGATGATATGGTAGGTGAGTAGTCACAACTATATTAGTAGTTCAAACTATAATTGTACATGTTCATATTTTGGTCGAATCATGTTTAAATGTTATTAGACCAATGCTTAAACTATGTTCAAATTTCATATATGCCAGTTTGTGCAACTTTGATGAATAAGATTCAAATTTGCTTTAAATAAACACATTCATGTAATGAAAATTTAAATAGTCAAGATCATAATGCCGCTAATCTTAAATAATTGATGACTTGAATGTAGAGACTACCGCTATAAAGTTTTGTAGTTGATCGACATAGACTCTTACAATGTTAGAGATATGGAAGATGTTGGGACGAGGGCATCAAACATGATTTAACATTGATTCAAATGTGGTTTAAATAAGATTCAAAGTTTTAATATAATGTATAACAAAATTTAAGCTTTATAATTTTAATTTTTGAATAATGTTCAAATAAAATTTGAAACTCTTATCATATATTAATATTATGTTCTTTTTTTTTATATAATTTACTTCCTATTATAATTTTACTGTCAATGATGAATATGTTTAAACCTAAATAATCAAAATGTTGAAATTTGATTTGTCTGTGAATCACACCAAAGTAATAGAGGGTATGACAGAAGAGAGAGAGAGAGAGAGAGAGAGAGTGCACAATAATGAACATTTACACGAGGGGAATTTGTAACCTTTTTTGTTTCATATAATGATCCTCTATTTATAAACAAGTGGGTATAATATGCGAATTCACATTTATGCATCTGCTTAAGTGGGAGTTGTACATGTTATTTTAGGTATTTTGCTCTTGTGAGCCTACGGTCTTGTTGCTCTTTGGTTCAACTAACTGAGGGCTTTGCTGCTCTCTGATTCAATTAACTGAGCTTGGTAGGACTCCGGTGAGCTTTGTCAGATGATTGGATTTAGTAGATGTTACTGGTCGACTTGCTATTGAAGTCTCTAAGGGTGTTCAGTTGGGGAGCAAGTGACTCGATTTGTGTTGTTGGTAGGCTAAATCTATAAACCTTTTTGGTTGTCTAGTCCTCTACTAGTCATGGTCATCTGTGGGTGTTCAATTGGGGAGCAATTGTTTTTGGTAGGACTAATCTGATCGACTAAGTCTCACTAATCGGTTGGTATAATCTGGTCGTCTACCCTCGATCTTCGTCGAAGAACTCCCATTGGTAGAACAAAGCTAGACTGTAGGGTAGAGGATGAATCATCATAATTTGATAGGTAGTCTGCCCTTATATGAGGAGGTTGAGGGGATGGCTGATGGTCACCCCCAATGTAGTCATAGAGCCCAGGAGATTGGATCCTTCCTCGAATTTGGTTGCATTGAAGTATTAGGTTCAGATGATCATTTATCTTGTGTTGGAGTGAACCGCTCGACTCGTATCATACACTCATCTGCATAACAATTGATTTTTAAATTTGTTTCATCTCGTTGGGCATCTGGCCCACTCAAGTCTTCTGGTGGTGGTCAACCCTTTTATATTTCTTATTGTTTCATGGATCGTCTGAGCTTCCTCAAGATTCTTGCTGACATATTTTCTGTGTACATATTTAGTTCTTTAATTCATTTTCATTTTGAAATTCGTGTTGTGATAAAAACAAGAAATTTTTAATGTAAAAAATAAATTTAATTTATGATAATTCAAAGATTCAATAATTGAACTTTTTGAATTTTTATGCCCTGAATGCCCTTAAAATAAGACATGAAGGGTCGTCTCTTTTCATATTCTCTTCATTTCCTTCTTAGCGCTTGAGCTCCTAGCACCATGAAGATACAAGAATAGACTTTAGTGGTCGATCCTTACAGTAGGGAAGTATACCACAAGGGTTTCGGAGAGAGGAGATGAGATCTCCTCTTAAAGGGTGTGAACATAAAGATAAAATTGTATTGTGAAGAAGAGGAAGGGGCTTGATCAAGAGGATCAGGTAAAATCTTCTGACTCACTCTGTGATCTCTAGTAAAAGAAATTTTGATATGATGAAGAAGGTCGATCGTTTGACCCATCAATCGATCTATTGTACTTTCCTGCTAAGAAAGAAAATTTACCTATCAACCGTACATGTGAAGAATTTGTTGGTGGTTTGGCACAACTTAGAGGTGCAAACAATTGTCGACCCTCCGTCACTGCCACCTATGATACATGAGAAAGCTGGTGAAGGTAATATATCATTTAGTGTATCCGAGTGGGATTGAATCATTGATATTAGAAATCTCGGTCTTGCTTAGCTGATTTTTTTTCTTTTATGAAATTGCTTTGTATATTTTATTTTCTAGTGCAACCCATCCAACCACAAACATCAAAATAATTGATTCACTTTCAACAAAGTTCGGTACTAATCAAATCGTGAACCCAACGACTGTACATCAAGGACTATCTGATGGCATGCATCTTTTGGACGGGCTAAAGGTGTTGCGCATCTGCGTTGCCCAAGCGAGGCCTGTGAAAGGTAATCGATGGGTGTCAGATAACCCCTGAATAATTGAGGGAATCAATTGTGTGAGATGGAAGACTCTTTTTCCCAGGTGGCAATTCACACATGGCAAAAAATGAGTGGATTACTAGCTCGAGTCAAGAAGGCAGAGTGGGTTGAGGGAGAGATGGCTGCCCTCCACGTTGAGTTGACCACACTTCACGAAAAAATGGTTGCACATTGCACGAAACTGGTGGCCATTCTGGAGGCGCCCTCCATATTCATGCTCAAGAGGAAATAGATAAGGTATATAGATTTATGTTAATGGGAGAAGCATTGTACAAGATGTTGCTTCAATAAGGACATTTCTCGGCTGAAGGTACAAGTGACAGTCTTGTAAAATATTTACTCTCAGAATAGTTATTGAATTGTATTTGTATTTTTTTTATGAAATAAAGTTATATTTTTTATCTTGATTTTAATGGCTGACGTGATCTATATCAAGGTTTTGAGAGTGGCAAACGATGCTCTTACCGCTTAGACGACTCATCTTCTCACCCAATCCTATAAATAGATAAGAGGGTTTTGAAATCCTTGCATGACCGTTTAATTCCACCTACATTTTTCTAAGTATTTTATTTTTCCTTCCCAATGGCTCCTAAGTTTTCATTAGAGCTTTTTGGCTCGATATCGGTGGTGAAGCATCCATTATGAACTTACATTTGGCGGGGCTCCTTAAAAAATCATGCGCCTATGATTCACCGATGAAGCTCTGAGAAGTGATTAGTGATCAGCCAGCAACATGCCAATTCAACAATGATCAAGTATTTTATTGGGATCAATTCAAGTACGATCTTCAACTGCAGCTTTGCCAAAAGTTTCCAACAATTTTCAGTCAGTATGATGTGATCCTAGGCCAAGTGATGCCCAACTCCATTGTTGCTATCATGACCTACGTGGTCTTTTGTTGTCGCCTCTCAATCCCATGTTCAACTGAACCCTTATGCACTTGTTCATTTTCAAGTTTGATCATAATAGAAATGTGTAGTTTTTAGTCAAGTTAAAATTATGCTTACTAGGTTTAGAGAATAAAATGAAGGACAAAAAATGTGCTTCATGGTTGGCTCCTGCTGTGTTGGTTGAGGCATTGATGTTCTCCCTATGAGAAGCCATGTGAAGAAAATCAATACGCTGCCGAGCAGCCTCAAGGTCTATAGCGAGATGATTGAAGGACGCTAGTTGTCGATCTTCCAATACCTTGATTATAAAATACCCAACAAGGTATTGTGGCTGGAAAAGTTTAAGGAGATGACTGACGAACTTTTATAGGACATTCAGAAGGTTGTTCGAGAGTAGGTGACTGCTATTAAGGCCGTTGAGAAGAAACTCAAGGTGAAGGCATACCATCCTGAAATTGCTATCACTACCCGTCAACTAGATTTTGGGATTGTTCCTACAGAGGAACGCACTGAAGGTAGAAAATTCAATTTTTCTGTGTTTCAAACCATCCTCGTCATTCAGGATGTTACTACTGACAAGCTAACCATTATTGAGAAAAAAACTTAAACCTTATTTTCTAGGTGCCAGAACTTTGGGGACCTGTCGTGAAGTTTCTCTCAAAAAGCCAAGCATATTAGCTTCAAGCAACATATGAGAGAAGGTACCGGTGAAAAACAAATAAGTGACACATGCAAGCCTAGCCCTTCATCAACTAGAATACAAGAGGAGTGGTCAGCTAGGTGTCCTCTATTTCCTTTTGAGAGAGACTGAATTTGAGGCCAGCCATGAGCCCAAGCCAATGTCCGATGGGGAAGTGATTCACCCATATAGAAAGGCCCTTGTCATTGACTAAGAGATCTTGCCTCCCACCCCTCGGATGAAGTGGAAGGGCTTCGTGCCCCAAACGAGGAGGAGCCAAATGTGTGGTCTAGCTCTACTGGCCGGTCTGATTTGGACGGCATGGAAAGGGACTGAAAAACTGATTCCCCTTCTAGTGGTCATTTATAGGACTCCAACAAGAGGATTTTGATCTTCTATGTCAACTCAAAATTGGAAGTTTTCTGAGAGAATGCATTCTTGGCTGACTGACGCTTTCTCCCAATGGTTATCCTCTTTGCCTTGGGCTACTACTTCTCGGATGGATTTTATCATTTGACTCATCTGTCATTGGTCCTTCAACTCTTGCATTTGTTGCTGGACAAACTTCCTAGCACACTCCATTTTTGCAGTATCTCTTAGGTGGATGAGTTTCTTCTCATTGCAGTGCTCATCTTCTTATTGTTGACATGATCCACACTCATCACACTCTTTAGAAGGTTGAATCTAGATTTGAATTGTGAGTCACACCTAAAGAATAGAACACAAAATATGAGAGAAAGAGAAAGAGAGAGAGAGAGGAGCGTGCACTATAATGAACATTAAAATTAGGGGATTGTGCAACATTTTATTCATGGAATGATCATCTATTTATAGACAAAGAGAATATAATATATGAAGTTACATTTATGACTTTGCTTAAGTCAGGGTTGTATAGATTATTCCAGGTATTTCGCTCTTGTGGGCTAAGGGTCTTACCGTTCTCTGGCTCGACTAACTGGGCTTGGTAGGACTTTGACAAACTTTGTCGATCGACTGGATTTGGTAGATGCTGTTGTTTGATTGTATTGTTGAAGTGTTAGCGAACGTTCAGTTAGGGATCAAATGATTTGATTTGTGTTGTCGCTAAGCTAGACCCGTAGATGTTATAGGTCGCCTGATCTTCAACTGGTCAGGGTCAATAGAACTGATTAGATCAGCTAAGTCATGTCGATCGATTGACATAGTCTGACTATCGACCCTCAATCCCCACCGAAGAACACCCGTCAGCAGAATGAAGTCATCTTGTTGGGCAGAAAGTGAATCATAGTAATCTGATAAAGTAGTCTACCTTAAATAAGATCCTGGGCGATGGCTGTCGGTCGCCGGTTCAGAAGATTAGATCCTTCCTCGAACTTGGTTGCGTCGAGGTGTTAGGCTCAAATGATCATTTGTCTTGTGTCGGGGTGAGCCACTCCATTCGTGTCACATACTCATCTTCGTAGCAATTGACATTGTGTTTGGTTTATCAGGTTGGCATCTGGTCCCCTCGGCTCTTCTGCTCGTAAATCCACCCTTTGATATTCACTTTGTCTCTTGGACTCTCCGATTTTCCTCAAGATTCATAATGACATATTTTCTATGCACACCCAATACAATACAATTGAATTGATTTATGTTTATTTAATAAAAGAAAATTTTTCATTCATGCCCTTGAACATTTATGTATTTACATATTAAACACCTAAAGTTCAACTTTTGCATACATGCCACCAAAAGTAGATTTTACTTTTAAAAGGTAACATCTTCCATGTGATATGAAAGATTTGTGTGCTATAAATGTTGAAAATAAAACTGGATGTTATGTATATAATGCTCCTTTATAAAAATGATTTCATTAGACTATTCTAGAATGTAGACCGGTGGGCGGCTCATAATGATGGTCAGGTGCAATTAATAGGCCCACAAATTTTTTGGTCGTCTTTCTTTCTCCCTCCGTTGCTGCATCATGAATAGGGCTGTCAAAACGGCTCGTTGTTTGTGAACAACTCGTGTTCGGCTCGTTTATTTCGTTCGATAAGTTAACGAGCCGAACACGAACTAAGATGTGTTCGTTCGTGCTCGGCTCGTTTTTGCTCGAAATATTACTCATCAAGTATATATATATATATATATATATATAAATATATATAGTAGTATTTTTAAAAAGTCTAATTGACTACAAGGCTACAAAAATTTATAATCAATTAAAATATTGATTAAGAAAATATAATAAAAAATATTAAATTAGATTCAAATAATATTTTAATATAAATAATAATTTTTAAATCTTGTTCAAACTCTTATTGTCTTATGGCTACATGATTAGGGTTGTTCAAATGACTCTTTGTTCATGAACAGCTCGAGCCGAACACGAACACACTTTTTGAGCTCGAAGTATAAACGAGCCGAACACGAGCTGAGCTTGGCTCGCTCGTGTTCGGCTCGTTTACACCCCTAATCGTGAATGCATTGTACTTTATTTCAAGATGTATATTTGTTCATAATATTTTCTTAATATTTTTTATTTCTTATTATTTAATATAACTTAATTTATTTTCAAATAATTTTTAAATATTTTGAGATCTATTTAAATTAGATTTTAGATATAGAAAAATCATATAATCAAATCTACCTGAATTAGGTTACTAACATCAATCTTTCTTATATACATATTTCCTAATTTAAAATCATTAAATTTTAATATTTTTCATAACAAAATGATGATGAGCAATAAAAGTAAGCTGATAATGATGATAACATATGGAAAAAAAATATTGCATCAGCACTCCGCACATAGAGTTACGTGTGGAATCCAATGAAATCATGCCGCGTGGAGGCGACAAAAAAAAAATCGGCCCAGTAACACAGGAGAATATTCCCCCTGTGTTATTCCACGTCATTCAAATGTTATTGTATGTTATTTAGGTGTTATTGTGTTTTGAAAATATTCCCGATGTTATAATAACACAATAACACATTAATAACACTTGAATAACACACAATAACAACTAAATAATATGGGAGGAATATTCTCTTACGTTACCAGACAGATTTTATTATTATTATTTTTTTTCACCGCCACGTGGCGTGATTTCATTAGACTTTATACAATACTCTATTTGTAAAGTCATGATATAATATTTTCTCATATAGAAAAGAACATGAGAATGATTTTGACGATCATCGAGAAGTTTTAATTATAAACATTTTATAATTATGTATTCCTAATATGAAAGTTCAATTTCCTAACTAGTAATTTCCCTCAAGATGTAATCCCTCATCATGTCCCACTCTTCCCTTTTGTGTAATCTAAGAAAACATTCAACTCTTAAAGCCTCATTGTAAAGATGTGAGTAAATCTTGAGACGAGCTCCAATGGGGAAAGAAATATACTAAAATGTATGACCTATGATAGACTTTGTTAATGAAGAGGCAACACATAACAAAGATCTGTTTGGGACAATTTTCTTCCTGTTTTACGTCCACAATTCTATTAAGAGAATTACATTTTTCTGGCTGCTTACCATAAATTATTTGAGCAATAAGCTACTTTTCGCAACTAAACATGCTAAAATATGGTGGCTGCAAGAATACTTCTCTCATTTTATAAATATATATATAATTTTCATCACAATTTTTAAAGAACCTATTTTCCCCACTGCTGCATTACAACAACATTTTAAAAAAATCTATAGTCGTCCCAGACAAAACCTAAGTGAAATTCCCTAAATCCAAGTCTGAATGCTCTAACGATTTCGCGACTTGTGTAAGACTAGAACCGTTTGGTGTGACTTAATATAGAGCTTGATTAAATTTTGCGTTGTATAACTTATTTTGTTATATGATTGTAAGAATGTTTGTCTTTGATATATCATTGGTGTCATGTAATTGGATATTATTTAAACATTTATTCATTTGCTTCTTAATTTAAATTTATTAAGTTATTTGTTAATATGAGATGTTAAGATTGCTTTTGAATTAAGAAATCAAATAATATGATCACATGCTAAACACAAACTTGTCTTCTAACTAATGCAACTCTAATCTATAAATTACTTGGCTCGGCTCGACTCAATTACAATCTTTTGTATGTGTAGATGAACTAGAAATTCATCTAATATATTTTGTTTTAAGTTTATCAACATGTTAAATTGACATAATTTGTAAGTAAACATTAATTATTTTTTAATAAAGATTATTTAAATCTAAGCTAATCAAAATTATCTTAAACCTCATACATAACAAAACAAAACTCTTCTAATTAAAAGTCTTATTAATCATAATTATTTATTATCAGCATTACTAAATAAATCATTATTTGTTCATACATCAATTGATTTCAAGATATAATGTAGGCTAAGGATCTCAACTAAGAGCTAATTACTATAAATAACTAATTAACTATTAGTTTCTAATTAATTATTCATTTTGTTAATTATTTAAGCTTTAATTAAGGTAATAAATATTTAGTAATTTTTTTTTTCATAATTTTTATTTTATGGTTACAAACAAGCATGTAACATTTCAGTTTCAATGTTTGATTAAAAGGCAATTTAATAATTAATAATTATTTAATATTAACTATATTTTTAATTTAATAATAATATTCATAATAGTCTTAAAATTTCTTTTTAAAAAATGAAAACTTTTAAATTGAATAATTAATTAATTAGAAAACTAATATTTATAAAATTGATAATCAATGTATTTTTATAAATGACGCCATTTGGAGACAATGGAAAAAAAAGAGTAATTTGTGATGAACTTCTCTACCTATTCTTTGTTTTCTTCTCAATCTAGGGAGGTGTTTGGCTGCAGAGTCGGATTTGTGTTAAGTAGGATTTATCAAATCTGGATTTTCAGTGAGCTCGTAACGGGAGCGAAGGTCGCGAGTAACGACAACGTAAATCCATTAAATCCGTCTCTCTGTTGCATTTATTAAATCCAAATTTGCAGACGAAACGGCTGAAGAGAAAACAAAATGAAAATAAGTTTGGCTTAACGAAGAGTTGGATTTAGTTTTTGTTTTCTTCGTGTTTGGCTGGATTCAAGGTAAATTTAAGACTATGGGTCCATTTGGGGCAGCTTATACGTGCGGGCGGCGTTTTCAAAACGTCGACGTACTGTTTGATTCGCGTGTTTCACCAGTTTACCCGAAACTGCGTTTGAATTTTTACACAAAACGCAGACCGCGTTTCAGGATAATCAGTTTATCCTGAAAAGCACATGCTGCCCCAAACGGACCCTAAATCCTGTTAAAAATGTGCTACCAAACACGCCCTAAGTTTCTCACTCAATTTCTGGAGTTGCCAATAGCCTTAAAATACCAATTATGAATATTCAAGGAACGAGTTTGTATCAAAGATATCTAGCAATGTCTGTTGCACAAAATTGTTTTAGTGAAATTAAAAAAAATGTTAAAATTAAGTTCTAAAGAGACAATAAGCTGCACGGCGAGGCATTAGCGAAAGGGTGGAAGTCCAAATAGAGTAAAGATTAAGTTATCTCTAGAATGTCATCAATGGCAGATTTTCAAGCAATCTAAATACTCTCTACGTGACAGGAATATAGCCACCCTCTTAGCTCGCAAAAAAATGTCATATATTTGACCAAGAGCTAAACAAAAACACCAAAAATTGACTTAAATCAATTTGAAAATCAGAAGATGGAGTTTGGTAGCATATTATTAATTGAATTTCATCATGAATTTCTCGTGTTCTGTCATTTCTAGGACGGCAATACAGATTTCATAAATTCGATTGTGAGACGGATTTATTTTGTCGCCGCTCAGTGATTTCTTCTATAGCAGTAGGGATCGGATGAATCCGGATGTATATGATTTGATAAATCATATTTACTGTAAATCTAAGATGCAACAAAACTAAGAATTTGTTAGGTATGGCTCATATACCAGATAAGGGATAGATGCTGGAGCAAAACGAGTGAACCAGCGGAGCGGAAACATCTATCCAATCGAGAGAAGTTTCGTTATGTGGGTTGCGGTGCAACGGCTCCGCGGTACGATATAACAGTAATTTTGTAATCACATATTGTACGTCAGGGTTATATATATAATGATGTATTGTAACCGGGATTGAACTATTTTTCGTGAATTGAAAGAAAAGTCTTAGCTCTGCTCCTCAGGATATAGGCAAATTGCCGAACCTCGTTAAATTTGTGTTTTCTTCTTGATTTGTATCGATTCTTGCGATTTCTTTCCCTAATTCCTCGACAGAATTAACACAATGCGTTCAGAAGAACTTACAAATCCATGGGAAGAGCTACAGTTCAATTCAGCCAATCATAACTGGAATATGCGATTTCATTACCAAGAAAGAAACACAACAAACTTAACATTTATACATACCTTAAAGCCCTCTAAAATCTCATGCCCCGCTATCACTTACAGAATCATAAAAACCTTAGTAAACTAAACTACAATTCAGATCTAAAAACAGAAATAGAGGAGGAGAAATGGGCATGGAGATAAACAAGCAGAATCATACCGTTCCTCTCGGCATTTGTTGTCAAAGAACACTACTAGAACGCAATTCCAAAGAAGGAACTTCAGTTCTACAATATGGGCAATGAGAGTGATCCGCAAGCCAAGGGAGGACGCAGCTAGAATGGTATCTGTGAGCGCAAGGCAGCCAAATGACCTGCTGCTGCACTCTAAATCCATCCAGGCACACGGCGCAGATGTCCGTCCTCGACGATCTCCTTGTGAGCTCGCCGGTTCTCTTTCCCGTGCCACTATTCCTCAAGCTCAACACCTCAGTGTTCCCATGGCTGGCATGAACCTGCCTTGAGTTGGCTTGTGCATTTGCTGCTGAGCTCCTCATCCATCTATGAAGAACATGGCAACAGGGTTTTTGAGAAAAGTAAATATGTAAATTTCAACCAAAACAATAAATGAGGTGGTGATGAATGATGATGAAGGGAGAAGAAGTCATAGTTTTGAGACAATATACATCTTTTTGTACTTTAGAAGTTGTAATGAGTATTTTAGATTAATTCAAAAAGAGGTGAATTTACTTAGCTGTGGAGGACTGTAAAATAAAAACAAAATTGAAATTAGATTAGTGTTTTGAACAAATACTGCACTGCAACGCATGAAAAGCAGGGGTGGTACTAATAGAGTTTGCTTTATATCTAAGACACTAATAGTAGAAGAAACAGTACTCAAATTGTGATCTTCTTATTGAAATGCCTGGAAAGAGACCTTTGTAAGAGCAAATCTCTACCAAAAATAAGGGACTTGTCACCGTAGGCAGAAGCAGGGGTTGAGGCTGGCCCTTTCTCCAGCAGACTTGTGATGACTTTTATTGCTGCAAATTTTATGCGGATATGCTAATAATAATTATAATACTTAGATTGAAATGCTCATCACCTCAAATACTTAAAAGTTCAAAATATTGTGATTTTTTTAATAAGTTTAATATTTTCATAAGTAAATAAAATGATGATAAAAAAATTATTATTTTCATCATAAGTAAGAAAAAAAAAAGCTGATTTCCTTGTGTACTTTATTATCAACTTATAAAGCATATTTTTCTTCATCATCATCATGAATCAAAAAGAACTATTTTATTGAGGAATAAGGGAGTTGAGCCGGCTCGAGCTCAACTCGTTAATGAGCTCGCGAGTCTAGTTTATCGAGTCGCGAGCGTTTATTAAACAAGCTCGAGCTCGAGCTCGAGGTCATCAAGGCTTATTTCGTTGGCTTGTGAGTCAGCTCGACTAGCAAAATTCCAATCACATTGATGGCTTCTCAGGTGAGCTCCTGAAGTAATCATCCTTCTCTACTATCATAGATCGCTCAACTTAGATGACTTCTCTGATGAGCTCTCATGATAATTTCATTCGAGCTCTTGAGTCTGCTGTTTGTATCTCCAATTAAGCTCGACTCGAGCTCGAGCTTGACTCAAGCTTAAATTTTGAGAAACGATCAAAGCTTGAGTTAGGCCTGACATGTGCTCGACTCGACTCATTTACACCCCAACTCACTATCATTAAAAGACATCATGTGAGCAAAATTTTGCCCCATTTATGTACATATATGTGTATGTGTGAGTGGGCGCGTGCGCATACCAAAAATTCTTATGTATTTACATATTCAACAGCTAAAATTTAATAGTTACTTATATAACATTTTGTATCATAATCACATTAAAATATATTCATGAAGAATGTGTACTTCACTTTGAAGAAACAATATTCATTTTTGTGATCTGCTCTACAATAAATATTAAATTTTAGGTATTAAAAAAACAAATATAGAAGATTTGAATTGAATGTACATTATTTTTTATTTTGAATCTATTAAATAAACTGAGTGCGCGTAATGGAGGCAACGTATCACAAATCATCGCCCATACAAGGCGCAAATAGCACATCCCATTTTGATCCGTCGTGTTGCATTATGGCATGGAGTCAAGTGTGCGTCGCGATGCACTAACTCCATGACCATGGCATTTTATGACATGGACATATACATTATGTCACATTCAGAGAGAAGGTTCACATTGAAATTCTAAAACAACAAGAAAATTCAAATTCAAAATAATGGCAACTCCAAATTTCTAAAATATAAAAACTTCTCATATTTAAAGCTCAACAACATTAAAGAACAACAATTTAAAATAGACTTCTCTAAGAGTTTTGTATGCTCTTATTTTTTAAGTGGATAAAATTTTAAAATCACTTAATAATTTATAATTTTTTCTTCTAAATCATTCTAAGAAATTAAATATCAATAAAAATCAAATCAACTTTTAACTATAATTAATGAGCCAAACTTGGCTCTTTAGTCTAGCCTGAATTGAACCGAGATAGCGCAAAATCAGATCACAATGTACTTCATTTATATATGGTTGTATGCAAATTCATCTTTTTATGTAACTGTACATAGGTTCAAATATATACATACAAAAACGTGTATAAATGAGTGCAAGAATGCATGTTGGATTAAAGCTTTATCTTGACAAAAAAAAAATCAATCAAAATGAAATAAATGTTTCGTTGGATAAAACTCAAATTAAAGTTGCTAAGCTATGTCTTGCTTGATTCAAGGCAGACCAACTAAAGGCAGCCATAGCTGGGCCCAACATAAGATCAACTTGTTCTTAAATCTGAGAATAAATTTCATTTTTTGATAGATACTTCATCCCACAAATGTAAAAAACCTGAAACAAAAAGCTCCACATGCTATTTTTTTAAGACATTCCATTCCAATTGGGGAAATCCCATAAGAATCCATTTCAACTTGAAGAATCCGATCAGATAAAGATATCACATCATCTACCAGTAATCATACCAGAATAAGTACGGACACATGTTTTCTACTCATCTCTTACCTAACCTCATCAACATCTATCTGTCCAGGCAGCAAAAAGGACAAGCATGAAAATAGGAATTTACCACATTGATGCTATTCTAAAAACACAAGGTTTAAAGCAAAAAAATAGATTTTTCTATGTTTGCAAACCTCAACATGCATAGCTGTGTGTGCTTTCCGATCACAGCCGCACATCGCGGCTGTATGACAGTGGGACATACAGCCGCGATGTGCGGCTCCGCACCCAATAATTAGACCAAATTGATGTTTCCTAAACTAACTTTTCTTCTAAATACAATACTCACAATCGATCTTCTTTGAGTGATGTGCAAAAATAATTTATATGGAGTCATTTTAGTTTTAGTTTCTAGACTCTTTAAATTGAGGTTGAAATAATCTCCACGAAGAACTATTACAACCCAATTTTAAAATAGTCAGGAACTATTTTGACACTTCAGGAACTAAAATCGCCCATGTAAATAGTCTTGGAACTATTTTGGCACTTTACTCCAACTTCTTTCAAAGTTGGGAAAACAACTTTCCAAATACTTCCTAAATGCAAATCAGAATTCTAAATAAATCGCCATCCAAAATTACAATCAGGCAAGTTATTCACGAAACAAATCCAGACCTAATCATCAATATCTTCCACCAGCAATCCTTATCGAAGTCATTATATCATCAATCCCTCTGTTATTAACTATCAGATCAATAAATGAATCAAAGTGCTCCAGCAATCACCCAAATAAATAAAACACCACATATAAAACCTGAATAAACTCCGATTTCGAAAATCAAATCCACTTGAAAAGTTGGGCGGGATTTACCTAGGGAAAGAGGAGGTTACGGAAGGTGACGAGGAAGGCGAGCGTGATCCGGAGAAAGGACGGCGGAGCTTCTCCTCTAATCGGCGGCGAGCGGCGGCGGCGGCGGGCTGTTCAATGGGCTGCTGTTGAGAGGCCGATGAGAACTCCTGCGATCCCCGCAGGTGCGAGTCGCTGTGGTTGTGGAGGCGGCGCCGGCGAGCCAACTCAACGCCTGGGAGCATCATGCCTCCTCTTCGTTTCCCAGCGTTCTGCTAACCTGCGCACCTTCGACCCTCGCCTTGCTACGGAGCGCGGATGGAGGTTGCCAGGAAGATGAAGCGATAATTCTTAAGCAGCGGGACCTCTTAGATTGAAGGAGACCTGCTGCATTGAAAGTAAATAGCCCTTGAGATGGTGGTAAATTACGGAAATGCCACCACGTGCATGTCATTGAAACGGTCGAGTTCGTCCGTTGAGATTCAAGACGCAAAAAATAGAAAAAATATATATTAAAATGTTTATTTAATTATTATCAAATTCATAATGATTTAATATTTTTATGTATTTAATAATAATAGAAATAAATAATTATTTAATATTTAATTCTAGCATAAGTTGAGTTCGAAGTGTTGAACATGTGATGTACATTCATTTTGGATTAAATTTATTTAGATGTATTTTAAAAAAATATCATTATTATATAATATTTTTTAAAATAAAAAAAATAAGATTGTGGATTATATGAATGGAATGTAAGAAAATATATGTGAATTGATTTTTATTTGATTTATTTCGTTTGATTATGTTTGATATTCGGTTTTAATTGCTTGATTTAATTTATTTTGATTATTGGTTCATTTAGTTAATTTTATTTTTTTTAAAGGAAAAGTCAATTGATCAAGTTGATTACTACTATACTACGCTTAATTATGGTTAACTAGGTGTTCTTATTTTTAGCAATTCATGGCTCGATAATATTGGAGGCATATTGGTAATTTGCATTAAAAACTATTGCCACAGTCTTGGATTAAGTTATGTCCTACATAATTGATGCGTGGTAGAAAATTCGAGACAGTAAAGTAGCAGATTATTGTCTTAGCATGACATGAAGATTCAACACACACTCAAAAAAAATAAAGCAACTAATAATGACATAAGAAGTTTTTACGTGGAAAAATTGGAAAGGAAAAAATCATGGGAATTGACTCAGCTGAAGAGTTTCACTATAAAAAGCTGATTACAGTTGCAACTATTTGTCCCACAAACGAGAAATGATTTAAAGGTTTTCCAAATTACAACGTTGATTGAGGGGTGGGACTCGAATTATAGTGTTCTTGGTACAATTAATGCAAGAATATGAATCCCCCTGATCTAACGATCCGAAGAGCTTCCTTCAATCAAATAACGTTTGATAGACATTTGAATGTCTTAACGATGTCGGAGTTGGGTAAACTTGGGCTCGTTAGATTCTTCTTGTTTAGACGCTCAATTCAACTATAATCTTGCTGGATTCGACATTCATCTGATTTTCTAAATATGTCCGGAAAAATTACAAGTTTGGTTTAATAACTTGATCTGAGCTTGATTTGACTCAGATTTACCTACTTTTGGTAACATTGGGTTCTACTTGTCGAGCTAGATATTTTTACTTTAAGTTTGCTGAAATCAAAATTCCAGATGTTTTTTATCGGGGTTTGAATATTTAATGTTCTAAAAGTCACCTCGAGATCCATGTCATGCCTCAAGATTCGTGTCAAATGATCGAAATTTGCTCAAGTAGTACAATAATAATAACTCCAAATATTATGGGCTTTAGGAGGGCAAAAAATAAATAAAAATTATGGTCATTAATTGTTGCAAGAGAAAATTGCCAAATATCAACACAAATTTATAACAATATTATTTCATAACAAATGTTTTTAACATAATTGTGATATTGGAGATGTGTCACTTATTGTAATGCCATACATCTCTGACCAACTTATGATAAATGCCATGCCTTAGATTAGAGATTAATTTATGAGGACAAAACGAACTAGCTTGGTCATATAATATTGGAAATATAAAATGTGATGACCAAAAAAACCTTTTGCAAATTTCCTATATAAATAATTTTTATTTTATTTTCTTCATTAATACTTTTAATTGATTATAAATCTCTGCAGTCTTGTAGTCAATTAAATTTTTAAAAAAGACTACTCATCAAAGATACGTATAATTGATTAGTAGTATTTCGAGTCAAAACGAGTCGAACACGAACAAACAAATATTGGTTCGTGTTGTTCGTATTCGGCTCATTAACTTAACGAACGAGCCGAACACGAGCTTCTTAACGATCCGAACACGAGCTGTTCAGAGCCCTAAGTGTGATAGTCAATCTAAACACGAGCCCCAATGTTTGGGTAACAAAATAAATATTTATTTTTAAAAATATTAAATCATAAAGTAAAAGCCACGCTACGCTTATTTGGTATAAACAATTCCTTTGTTTCTTTTTCCTACCTAAAAAGCGCACGACCAGCCAGCGATGGCATATCCGTAGATAAAATGCATAGCGAGCGTGTTTGTGTAAATGCGTAATAGGCAGGAAGCTTCTTGGCAATCCCTCGGAGTGGCAGAATCCCGCGGGGGAAAATAGCCCACCACCTACTCACCGGGCCCACGCAAATTTATTTCGATAATGCCACTAGCCTATCAGCTCATTACACGTGGCATAGCATTCGTTAGTTGGACCCACTTGAGAATCCACGTCATCCACCTTTCCGGCTTGGCGTTGATGGTAGGGTCATCTACAATAACATATATATATATATATATATATATATATATATATATAGTTCGAACTTCATCTGACACAGTTAACCTTAAGGAGGTGATACTCGAATTAGACTCAAAATCACTTTTTAAATAAAAATGGCTTGAGATTTATTTGAAATTGACATTACTTTCACCCTAGTAGCTATTTTTTATTATGTTAAATAGATTATACATGTCTAATTAAAATTAGCATGTTGAAAGTTGGTCAGATTATGTTTAAACATTCTAACCCATTTAATATTCAATTTGGGTTTGGGTCAAGTAGTTTAAGGTTAGCCAATTTCGAGTCAGACATGAACTAAATTAGTAAACCTTATTAGTGAAAGTAGGTCGGATCCTGTTTAAACATTCTGAGATAGATGTACCTCCTAGATAAAAACACTCAATAGAAACAATGCTAGGCTAGTATTGCTATTGCTCATATGATCTCTTTGTTGTATGTATTGTACTTTTCACATTTGTATATGTGACTCATATTTATATATGAAGTTATTATAATTGAATACATGAATAAAAATTTAATAAATAATTGATGGCTTGTGATACTTATGTGTATTTTAAGATGCATACAAAGTTGTAATGTCCCCTGTGGTTTAAATGATCTTTTAATACTCTTGGTAATTGAGTGATTAAATGAGTCAACGAGTAAACATAATGAATAATCAGTTGAGGCCAAACTAGCTATGGTTAGGGCTTGAGCTAGTAGTTAAACCGAGTTCACAATTCTATCTTTGAGCAAATTGCTAAATGGATCTGATAAGCTTTTGTGAGCCCTGGACGGATAGATGAGCTTCTGACAATGCTGCACTTGTTTAACTAAAGTCTACATAATTGATCCACACTAACTCACGGGCTGACTTCACGAGTTAATGGTTATGACTCGATCTATCACAAAGTAGATGTGGGCTGATGGGTTAGATGGTCTGACCTAACCTATATCAATATCTTTTTTCTACATATTTAGTTTCTCAATTGTTTTACTTCTTTATAAGCTTTCTACAAAAATAATAAGAGAATTAAATTCATCAAATGAACATTTATTAATCATGTAGTTCTTGAAGTTAATGATGAAATGACACACTTTTTTCTTATATTCCTTTTATCGCGTATGTAAGTGTAAGACAAAAAAAAGGAGGTTTGTGTCAATTTACTTCTCCAAGAATTCTTCTCCCTAAGTGATTTATCAATAAGAATCATGGAAATTCCATTTGACAAGCATATTATGATGGACAAAGATATAGTGGTTAAGATGTTTGGTAGCAGACGATAAGCTGAATAATTTTCAAGAAGAAGAAAAAGAAGAATAAAAATAAGTTGAGAATATGAGAAGAATAAGAATCACGGAAATTCCATATGACAAGCTTATTGTGATGGACGAAGATATAGTGGTTAAGATGTTTGGTAATAGACTATAAGCTGAATAATTTTCAAGAAGAAGAAAAATAATAATAATAAGTTGAGAATATGAGAAGAGGGGAGCATTTGTGCTTTGATGGGAGCATAGCTGAAACTTTACCGCTGGCTCTACGGTCTATCAGTAGTGTTTAAGGGTTTGAGAGAGTTTTCCCATCTTGTGAAAAACAATGCTAACACAGATAGTTGGCACTATATTTGTATTTTTATGTGGATAACTTTATCATTAAAATTGGAAAGAATTTGATGAAAGAAGATATTTTAGAGTAGGTGTAGGCACCCTAAGCTCTTGCTCTTAGAAAAGGATAAGACATATACTTTATTGGTCTATCTATAAGTAGTTGATTTTAATTCAGTGAGCTCAGGTTTGATTAAGAAATATTATCCATCACCTAGATCATGATTGTCGAGAAGAAGAGGACTCTACAGAGCTCCTCGAAGTTTGGAGTGGAGAAGATGACAGTTTCCATTTTTGGGGTGCAATTGCCAGAGTTCATTATGACAACCTTAAGTTCTCTTGCATAGAGAGCGGACATGTCTGTGGTGAAAAGTGAAATGCCTCTCATCTAAAGTCGTTGCCTTGACGTTTGCCATGAAGGCTAATAGGAAGAAATTACTCAAGTGTCTAATCTAGTTATGAAATTATTTTGCTAAGACATCAATATTCGTTTAACACAAACTCACTTTATTGAAGGTTTAAGTGATGATCAACCAAAGAGTTGTAGTGTTAACTTAGTCTGATTAGTTTTTTTGGCTAATGTCAAGTTTACTTTAAAAGTAATTGTATCTGAGTTTTGGGTGGTGGCCTAGGGGGGATATTGGTGGTGGTGAGAGGGCTACTCAGAATAGTTTTGAAACTTCTACTTGTAGTCAAATACGACATCAAGAAATAGTATATCATCCCAAGTAATGAAAATATTACCTTATGATTCATTCAATCTTGAAGTGTTTAATTCACTACGTCATGGTGTTACATCCCAAAAGTTTATCTTCTATCATAAAAATGACAACTTATTTTAATTCTACGATCTAGTATCCCTAGAGAAGCAAGCCACCCTAATTAATTACATCTTTGAAAAAAATATTTTTTAATAATATTTTTGATTAAAATAGTGAATAGTGTTTCTGCGGATTACAATGATAGATATCAAGCCAATGGACGAAAGGTAGGGAGCACCATATATTAAGAGGACCAATGACAATTCCAGTCTATTTATCATAGGGTTGGGCTTTATAGTTTTAGAAATTGAAGAGATATGTTAGTTTAAATTGTACATTTTTTAAAATATTAGGACTTATAATTGATAGAACGGGTTATCAAAAAGTTTAGAAGAGGTCAATCCAACTGCGAAACTAGCAAGACCACCTCAGAAAAAAAAAAAGCGAGCTTTATCGGCTAAGGAAAAGAAGTTGGAAGCTAATCTATGAGTAAGAATTGTGGATTTTAATCCCTTACAGAAGAGAAAATTAGTTTAAATCTCTTGGACTTACAATCCAACTGGAAAGACTGTCAGCTAACACTTTTTTTGTTTTAAAACCATGATATACAACACTCACGTGCACGTTGGGAGGGATATGATGGTGTTATTTAGAAGATTGCATTGGGACTTAAGGCTCGATCCTGAAGATTGAGAGGCTTAGGGATCAGAAATTAGGGCAAAAAAAAAAAGGAATCGACACAAATCCAGAAGAACACACAGAGATTTAACTAGGTTCGGCAAAGATGCCTACGTCCTCGAGAGCAGAGCGGCGACTTTCTTTCAATATTCATAAAATAGTACAGAATACAAAATATGAGATAAAACCTAGGGTTACATACAAACCTATTTATAACCCTAGAAAAAACAGTAAAAGAAATATTGGGTACAATATGTAATTACTTAAATTACCCCGGATCCAAACCGCGGGGTGTTGATGAAACTCCCTCGATTGGATAGATCATTTCGCTCCACTCTGCTCGTGGGCTCTGTTCCGCTCCAACATTTGTCCCATTTATGGTATATGAGTCATACCTAACAAATCTCCACCTTGACGAATATCCAGCCCCTTTAGGAGAAATGAATATACCCAACAAATCTCCACCTTAGCGAATATCCAGCCACTTAAGAGAAATATATCATGGAGTTTCTTATGCACTAATGTGGGTTGGGCCACTA
>NEWO01000111.1:770724-802166 GCA_003013225.1 Phalaenopsis aphrodite
ATAACTAATTAGCCTTTGTTGTAGAAATGAGCCCCTTTTTTATAGGAGAGGTGCGTACAATGTGCATGATTATCTGCTTACCCGTGCTTTAAACATGGTGCTACAAGATATTTTATATATTTGCATAAATGAGCCTATGTTATCTTGTCGCTTACGTAACTAAAATTGATAGTCCTTAGGTCAACAAGATTCGTTCAATCGACGATGCTAAGTTGGTCTACCAATTAGCTATGGTTGATCTTTGGTCGTCCGGAGTTAGCTCGGTCGGCTAGAGTCAATCGGTCAGCTAGTTGGGTCCGGTTGTTCATTCTATACCTCTATAAGAGGAGCTCTCGTCACCAGGATGAGACTAGGTTGTCGGGCAGAGGATGAATCACAATGATTTGATAGGTAGCTTTCCCCTTAATAAAAGGTCCCTTTGCAGGGGCGTTCACAGAATGTATTGTGGTGAGAATCTTTGGCCACTTGAAGAGCCTTAGAAACTCTTGTGAGGCAATTGGCGATGATGTGATGAGAGTTGGTTTGATGTCTTCTCTCGACTCAATAGATCTTGATTTTTTGCTTTGATGACTTTTGTTCAGTCGGCTTCAGACCCAGACCCAAAGGAGCCATGTTTGGTCAATCAAGTCTTTGGTCTTCAAGTAATGTGACATTTGGTCTTCCTTATGTGAGCCAAACTTGACCACATTTGTCTCCTTGTCCTGTAGAATTCCTTGAAATTCATGCAGACACATTTAAGATGTACAAAACGCGCATGATCATCAATCTAACATATTTCAAAACACAATTCTTTATTGGATTTATTTCCCAAAAAAAAAAACTCCTTCAAACTCTTTCAAAACAAAATTGCAGTTTTCATTAAATAAAGGTGGGCATGAAACTATTATAATATCAAACTTGTTTTTTGATTTATCTTTTCATGTCACAGCATAACCTTCTCTGAGGAATATTTTAGATGCAAGTGTTTGGAATTCTGAAATATTCAAAATATAATGCAAAGTAAAACTATATATTTAAAATTTTTTGACAGTTGATGTTTGGTTTGTGTAAATAAATCTAAATAATTATTTTGTGTTCAATTTGAAAGAAAATACATTTTGTTTGAAGCCAAGGATGGCAAGCTATGGCGGAAGGGGGCAGGAAGCGATGGGAGGAGGAATATTCTTTTCAGAGTAGACCGACGGTGAAGATCATGTCGTTATGTGATCCACGCTGAAGATCACACCATGTCGTGCGCATAACGACGTGATGTGATCCAAGTTGTAGTCCTCTTGTTTGGATGACAAATCTAATATTTTCTGCAGAGTTAAGTAGTTGACAGAAGACTCCCTCGTGGACGACTTGCAATCCTCACTGACTCAAAAGAAGACTAGTTAATCATGAAACATATTACTCATCCATCATGAACCACATCTTTTACTGTTGCCAATATAGTATATATGGACTTCTTGCGAAGCTTTTTGATGAGTAATATTCAATTGCTTTGCAATTGTACATTTTTGTGTAACCCTAGGTCCATAAGGTTGGATTCATGGGGTGCTTAAGAGAAGCATCCCTAAAACATGAGCCATCATTTAGGCTCTTTTTTAAAGCTTGTGTTACTATATTGTCAATGAAGTTAAAAAAGGATTAAATTTATTAATCATTTGATAAAAAAATAAATAGAATCAAAATGAAAAATTAGCCTCATCTTACTTATATAACTGAGCATTTTCAATTAAATTATCACCAAATGAAACATAATTAAACAAAAACATCTACTCTTTTGAGCAATCTCATTGAAATAATTTCTTTTATTTAATGATAAATTCTCAATCCTTTAGAGTAAAACAAGGTTAAACTCTCTATAATACTAATGAAATCAACTGATCAACTGATAAATGAACATTATTATGAAGACAATAATCTATCCATGCACAATCACTACCCATAACTTACATAAATAAATCAAATAAAATTTCAATTGCAGCCTTCCTTCACTTGAACAATTCAATTATAAGAAAATTTAGATAAAGATGTGTAGATTAAGCATAGTTATGGAGCATGGAGATATATATATTAAAAGAAGTGGCATAGTTTCCAAAGGAATAAACGTTCATTTCATAATCAATTTTGCTCTCACTTGTTGATGGGTTCATATATAATTATTACACATTTTAATCCTGAATAAATTAATTATAATTAAGCAACTAACTATAAAATTACTAGTTAGTTATGTTTTGTTATAACTAATCTCTGGAGTTTGATAAGCATTTTTCTCAAAATATTGTTGTGTATTTCTTGACTAAAATGTATTATCGTGATGGAAAATTTAAAGTATTTATCACGATTCTGTTGGCTCCTTCGTGTTTGGAACATAAGAAGGAGAATAAAACAAAATCAAAATTTTGTTCTTTAGCCCGAATTTTAAGGATAAGACTATCAAAGCTTTAGTAGATTGACCTGCTACAACAATCAGACCTTGGAGTGTTACATCGGCTTCATGAGTTGGGTTCGGGTCTGATCCAAAAGTTTCCCGACATGAAACTACTTAGCCTATACCCAAACAAAATATTAAACATGTCAGAAAAATCTAATTCAACCCCGACATAATTGAACCCAAATGACCTGTATATTTATATAAAAACTATTCAAGTCAAATTCAAATCAGTTTTGAGTCAAGTTCAGGTCAAAATTGAGTTAATAAATAAATTTCACACAATTCTTGTGTATTTATTTATCTAGCACCTAAACTTTAATACTAACTTATATAACAACCAAAGTTTTAACTTCATATCAAAAAATTGCCACCAATGCTAACTTTTTTAAGAAAAATATAAATTTCCATGCATACGTTTTGATATGATAATAACACTAAAGTGTTATACATGTAAATATCATGCTTTAGATATTAGATATGTAAATATATAAGAGTTATGAGGAATCTACATAAATCCTTTTCCTCTAAAATCAAAAAAACAAATATTTTGGATAGTATTCCCACATAAAGGGTTATTTATTGTGCAATTCTAATGATGCATGATATGTAATTGCATTTTTACTTGAGAAAATGGATAGTGCAAACTTTAGGGATTGTAGGCTAGTGAAGAACCCAAAAGGGCCACAACATATATTAGTTTCTTTCTTCATTCTATTTTTCAAAAATTTGGCAAAGATTTAATATTCCTTTAAGTCACTTTGGTGTTCCTATGATATAACTTTATTGACTTCAGGAGAGATTTCCTTAAAACTTAGAATTTAGTGTCTTGAGAGAAATTTGGAGTCATCAATTATTTTGTTGGATCATATTATTTTTTGATATCTAAAGTATAAGTCCATAATTTTAATTCTTATTAAAAAATGGAAAAAAAAGGGAGGTGGATTTGAGTAGTTAAAATCATGGCTGATTATTGGATCATTTTGGCTGAATTGTTTATTGGATATAAAAAAAACATATCTGCTGAAACTTATAATTCTTATACTTGATATATTTTCTTTACAATAACAATAAAATTAAATTAAATATTTTTTTTCTAAAAATAATAATATATGTTTTTTAAATTAAAGACTTTGGGCCACACAAACAATATTATACTAAAGCAAAGGTAAATTCATATATATATATATATATATATATATATATATATATATATATAGAGAGAGAGAGAGAGAGAGAGAGAGAGAGAGAGAGAATGAAAAAATAATACTTATTGGCCAATTATCATGAATAAATAGCATTATACTATCACATGAATTTTAGTGATATATAACATCAAAAAGATATGCACCTTCATCAAATTTCATCAAACACTAAAATTTAGAAAACATGACAACCATCCAATTCACAATGGAATTGGATTAATTAACAAAGACATTATTCGCTGTTTAGTATCATCACCAGGCTTTCCATACCCATCCCCATTTTGATATAAGAATTGGGTCACTCTAGGGAAGTTCAGCACATGTCGTTTGAAGCATTCCTCCATATTCAAATTATGAAGATACTCATAATTCAGTAGTTTCCAGTACTTCTCAATCAAATATTTCATATGTTCTCTTGCCACAGATTCTGAAACATTTGCCTCCATCATGTAACATTGAATTGATTTCGGCACGTCGCCCCTTTGAAGCTCATCCTGAATCAAAATGTCAGAAATAAGGTTGATTAATGATGCATGTTGTGAACATATACTAATGAATAATATTGATTTACTTACAGTTGATGTGGCCAAGTCATCATACAACCGAGTAATCATAGATGAATATCGAGTAACTTTAGGATAGAAATCAAGACAATTTAGAGCTTCTGATGTCAAGTCTTCACTTAAACAATATGCACAAGTTAGCAACAAAGGCACACCAATTGTTATCCAAGCATTTTCCATGTACTCATTGAATGTGGGAGTGTATCTTGTATAATACCATATTGCCTCAACTAAATATGCTTTGCATTGATCTCTCCACTATAACAGTAAATAAATGCATTAAATTACACCTAATTGATAGAGATATAAATCAATATATATATATGTTTGATGCAGGGATGGCTTACTAGTCGTTTTAGTTGTGGAAGAATGTCTAATCCTCTTTCTGCTAAAGTGACAGCTGCGATATCATTCATTGTATTGAAAAGTGCAGATAAAATTTTCTTCATGTTATTTGGGAGTTTTTCATTTCCAGTGGTCTTCCATCTGAGATGTATAACTTGCAATTATGAGGAAATATAGAAAGAAAAAAAGCACTATGTATTTTTAAATAAGTTTCTTTTGGCCAAAATATTTTACTCCTTTTTCAGCAAATACTATGTGTGGCGGCTGCAAGGCTAGACGATGGTCCAGATGAACCGTTGTGCGATAGACTGCAACGTAGCCACATCTGAACCATCGCCTGGACATGGAGTCCTTCACAGATAATATTTTCTCATTTTTTTATCACTTCAAATTTTGACAAACCATGAGAAAAGAACTATGTAGTTAACTAAATCTATCACATGTGGTATATGAATTTACTTTGGACTATAAAGACAAGGTTTTTCCATTAAACACAAATTTATATACAACTTGGAAACCAAACAAGCTTATTAGAAGTTAATTCAATTACAAAGTTAGCTAATTGTAATTCAAGAAACATAGAAACAAAATTCTGTGGTCTATTATTAGAAACACCTTTCAAAAAGCTTCAAAAGGAAAAAAAAAGCTTGTGATGTCAGACAAGAAATTTTCTGAAGTAAGAATTGTGATTAAATTGCATGGTTTCCTTACTCATTAACAACATCGGTGAAGAGCATGAGTTCTTCTAATGATCCATATATATCATAAATATCATCAATGGTTGTAAGAAAACTGCCTATTTTGGTAATTTCTTTCCTACATCTCCAAAAATGTGGCTCAAATGTACATCCCATGGACCAAAAATAATTCTCCATCAATCTATCCCTTGCAAAACTAAAGTCACCCCCAGCAAGACCGAGGCTCTTCCACCACCTATTATACATAAAAGTATTCATCAATTCATATATATATATATATACTGACAGAGAGAGAGAGAGAGAGAGAGAGAGAGAGAGAGAAGTGTGATTGATTGTTTATATAACATACCTAGACATCTCCTTGAGTTCCTTTTTGTAGATACTTTGTAACATATTGAAATCTAGTTTAGCCAACTTAAGCAAGTGGGGATTCATTTTCTCTTGCTTCCCATAAGCATCAATAAACCACCTAGTGTGCAGCCTTGGTATTCTCCAATGCAATGGGAGCTCCAAGGCATGACGTATTTGCTCAACCAATGAATGATTCATAAGTAATGGTTCCTTGAGGTAAATACTTAAATTTTTATTAGTAAATTTCTTGGCTTCATCTAATTCATCCTCATCATCATTAGCAAGATATGAAGCCTCATATAGGCTTAACATTCCCTTCACGTCATTAATAATGTCAACTTTGAGGCTTCCACTCTCATTTTTGAAGCACTTAATCAGAAAATCTTCACTGCAATATTGAATAACCATTAATGAAATTATTCTTCTACTATAATAACTTCAAAATAAAGTTATGATTTAAAAATAATATATTTTTAGTTTAATAAGCTTAAATTTAAATGTCAAAAGTGATACTAAAATGAAGTTTGATATAGAGGTTTACTTGCCTTGTATTTGGGACTCTAATTCCATTTTCTCTTAGAAGCCTAAAGAGTAAGGCAGAGCCATCAAGGTTGTTATGTAATATATCTCTTAAGCTTCCCATTGATGAAGCTATCAAACTCAACATGCTCTTGATCTCCCATTCAAAATGATATGAAATCCCAAGCCTACACAAGGCATCAACAACTTCAAGCTTCTCAAAAATATCCTTTTGTTTGTTGTGACTAATCAAATGTCTCACTTCTTCTTTTAACTTCCCCCATAAACCAAGTTGTTCGACATCCTGAGATATATAAATATTGATCATTTAATAGATTTAACTAATGCTTTTAAGAACAAAAAATCCTAGCTGATTTTCTAAGTACAATGATACAAATGTAAAGGTTAGCAATTGCTCATTGTCATTTTAACTAAAGTGATCAATGGCTCCTTTTATAAATTAATTATTCTCTATGTTAGAAGAGGAAATCATAGTGGATAAATAAACTTTATTCTCTTATTTATTATACAAGCATACATGCTTGTATATAAGAGACAAATGTTAACATGAATAAAATAAATAATAAAAGAGAAAAAAAGGAATATAATAAGAGAAAATATTGTAAACTAGAACCATGCTGATCATACAAATTTGTACATGTGGTGAAATATTAATACTAATCTTTACAAAAATACTAAAGGCATAAAAATATCAGGTTGAGCTTTTGTATACTCACAATTCCTAAAAATAATTTTGAGGATAAAATTTATGTTGAAGGTATGCATTAACTAGTCTTAAGGGTTATTAGAGATTGTGCTCATTTCCTTAATGGTAGATATTAGTTTTAACAATATCAATCATTTAGGATGATAAGCATTAAAATATAAATGCAATTTGAACTGAGCATATTATAATATGCTTCTAAGATATTAAAGAAAATAAATCTTACAAAGCATCTTATATCGACCAAATTTCATAGAATCAAGTAATTATTGTCTTAAAAGATCTAAATGGACAAAAGGTAAAATATTATACTAATGGATGCTTGTTGATAATGGTATCACGGGGAAAAATGTTGACAATATGGATCACCTTTGAACAAATCAAAAAGTCGAAGATAGTATAGATATGAGTTTCATTTATGCTTATCACACCAAAACTTTTGTGATGCTCACTAAGAAGTGGCAAGAATGATTTTTCAGTTCATTTGCATCATATTTCTATTTTTTTTTTTTTTGCAAAATTTAAGCTTCCAAATTCTTGGGTTGTGATGTTTGGAAAAAAATGTATTTTCTTAAGATCAAACATCAAACATGCTCATGAATGAAGTACATAAATGGTTGAGCAGACGGATTGTTGGCAAGGGTGATTGTATGAACTTTCCTCTGCTGAGGATAAAGGATTGAATCAGACGAGCCAAACTTTCTTCCACTGAGAATAGAGAAACGAATCAGACGAACTAACTTGACCACTGGCATGACTGCTTTTCTCTTCTTGACAGAGTTTTTCTTCTTCTTTTAACCTTTCAGATGGGACAGCTCCTTTGGTCTCCTAAAAGTGACACATTCTCCATGATTGCACTTGAAAGCTGATTGATTTAGACAAGAAGATATTCACAATAAAACTGGAATGTCAAGGAGCCCCATCATGCTTTTTTTATGAGAACTAAGGGTGTGGAAATCAAGGGAGTTCAATTATTGAATCATTGATTAAAAAATAAATACTATCAATTCTTGCATTAAATTCACTTATTCTTATCGTAGTTTCACTTTTGATAAGTATAATAATTAAGAAACTAATATATATATAATAAATGTTGATCTTAAGAAGATCTAACGATCCAAAAGGAAGCAAATACAATAAATGAGGGCCTATTGAGAGAAGACCAGTACACCCACTTATCTGATCAAATGCAGTTGGATGAGCCAGAGCAAACAAGGCTAAAGCTTATCGAGTCATGAAGGAAACCAAATCTGAGCTGCTCGGCCAGAAATGAGACAAAAAGATATTCAAGCCAACCACAATACGAAAGTTGATTAATGGTGGAAATTTATAATCTGTTTGATCCAATCTGAGGAAAGATACAATCATCCAGTATCATCAAATATCCCACGGACACCACTAAGGCTCCTTGTTAAGGATAATAAATTAGCAATACAACAAAGAGTTGTATAGTCATCCCTCAAGCTCTCCTAGTTGAAGTGCGAGCTACATATTAGGTTATGTCAATTCACCCTCTGCTCGATAGTCCAACATCATTCTTCTAAAAGGAGTTCCTTACCAGAGATCTAGGGTGAATAACTGGATTATATCAGTTGATCAACAATGTTGGCCAAACCTAGGCGACTAAACCAGCATGTCAACACAAAGCCGATCAAGCTTAGTTAACAAGTAATGCTAATTAAGCCCAATCAATAAAACCGTTCATGAGCTCGGCTAAATGAGGCAGATAGCAGTCGATCAATAGGCTCATACATGTAAAATATCTAGAGCATTTTAGACAATTCCTATTAAAGTAGGGGAAAAAATGTAATATCATTATATTGTAATTCCTTCCCTATAAATAAAGAGATCATTTTATGAGAATGAACAAGGAGGTTTTTCTTTCAAAGACACAACCAATTATTCTTCTTATTATTTACTCCTGTCTCTTTCTCTCTCTCTATCTATCTATCTATCTCTCTCTCTCTCTCTCTCGCCCATTCGCTCCCTTCGTGCCTCCCTCCCTCCCTCCCTTCTTCTTGGGATGTGATTGATCCACAAACCAAGATTCAACACAATTAGAGAATGAGAGTAAGTATTGTATCATTTTCTAATAATTAATATAATTATAATATCATGGTTGGTACAAGAAAAATTCATTCATATGTAACTATAACTAGTTTGATTCTATTTTAATCATGATAGAAGGTTGTATAAGATGTATGAAGACACTAAAGTTTAAATAACATCACAATATACTAAATTGGACCACCTTCATTTTATCATAACATGCATCTAAAGCATATTATGCAATGTAATTGGCACGATAATAGATAGAAAGGACTGGTCACTAAAAGTTAATATTAAATTAAATTATGTAATGAATGCTTGAAATGTAATTAAGATCATTCATCATGAAAAAAAGTCAATTGATATCCATGTCTTAATTTAACAATATTGACATGTATATTTACTTTAGTTATTACAAGCCAAAATGAAATTTTTTATTTGAATTAATCTTCTCTTATGTTTTATTAAAATTGACATCAAAAGGTGATGATGACCATTTTCATAAGTTAATCATAATTATTTTCATTTGAAAGAAGAAACTCACTTCAATGCCTTATAGGTCAACCAACCCCACCATTATTATTGAGATCACATCCTATGTCCATTTTGAGTAACCTTTACTTTAGTATACCATTTATCAATATTTATAAGAAAAACTTCACTTTATCATCATCCAATATATTTGGCGCCAACTTAGAAGGCAATTTTCTTATCCTTTCTTATGCTAGGGCAAACCTAGCTACTATCCTTCACTATAAGCACCAACATACTGTGTTGGACCATCACTTTTTGCTACAAAATGATTGTTAATGAAATTGAAGCTCTTGAAAATCAAATTTACATTGAGCTTTAAGGAGAAACATAAGTTTTCATTTTTTTTTTCCTTGAGAAATACATCTTACTAATTGTTTACATCATGCAGATTTAATCCTTCAAGGCAAGTTGTACATAAAATAAGATATGTAATAGAAAAAAAAAAACAAATTTGATGTTCCTTACATCTCTTAAATGAAAATTATAGTTGAGGTTCATGACATGTGTTTCAGAGAGTTGAGGTAAATTTTAGTTAATATTAACTTATATGCCATATAACAATGTATATGGTTTAAGAATATTTTAATTTTTAGAGATAAGTAGTAGGAGGAAATAAAAAGAATTTTATGAGGTTTGTGTGCAAGATAAGGCATATGATATGTGACATTCCTTTTTTGACAAAATATTCAAGAAGATCAATATGCTGCTAAGTTAGTGGGTGGTTATATTTATTAGAGATATAGAAGCCTGGATGATTACTCAAATAATTATGTTGTAAGCTAAGGTGCAAGCATTAACGCTCAAATATTAAAAAGGGGAGCATCCATGATTCAAAGAGGATGAGGAGGAGGTGGAGGAAGATGATGTGATAAAAGAGGAATTAGTGAGCTAACATCCTTGTTTTATCTCTCGTTTAGTTTGTTGAACTATAATGTATAGTCATAATCTATTACATATGAATGTTTTATGTTACGTAGCCATGAAATTATTTTTGTTTTTATTTATTATAAAATTATATTTTTCTTCTATTATTAATGTGTTTGTTACTTGCAACAATAAAAATATGAAAAAAATAGTAAAAATATATATATATTTTTTTAAGTTTTTGATTAACTCTGGGGCCCTCTATGGTGGTAATGATACATTTATATTATCTAGCTTAAAAAATGCTAACCATATTTATCAATGCATGACCAACCAAATGGGTCATAAAAAAATTATTGGCAAGCATAAAAGATCATGTTTTATTATGCAATCAATTTTTATATTATCATGTATAATTTTTCTCGGTTGAAGTATTCCACTATCAAGGTCACTGGTGATGCAACTAAAAAATATTATGCTATTTTACGATGCATCAAAATATATTTCTATAATAAATTTTACATATGGATGATAGGCCATCAAAAATCAATTTTTTAATAATGCAAAATTTCTAAGGAATTAAGATTTCATTAAAAAACCTATTTTGTTATAATGGGAGAATCAATAGTTATTTTGCATTCCATATGACACTGAAGAAATCCTAATTGAAAACTGTTAATGAATATGATATGGATCCAATACTTTAAAGTATTAACAAAGCATATAGAGTTCATAGAGTTGTGATAATAGAGGTAAGAATGTTAGATGGCCAAAAGAGGATCTTTCAAAGTGTTGAATAAGTTTTAGAGCATAAGAACATGATTTATTCTGGACTACTTCATCAAGGGGTTTTTCTTTCAAAGTATAATAAATTGAAGCTTTCTAGGATTTTATAATTAAAATAATTTTTTTCTAAAAATGGAATATATACTCTAATAAAGACGACGATTCAAAGATCTACTTCATCCGTTGTTACTCCAATAATTTATAAGACCCTATTTAAAACATAAGACTTAGCAAGAGATTGAATTGAGATTATTATAATCATTAAATCAAGGACTTCTTGTAAAATAGATATAAAAAAAAGCTTCATTATTATGATAATTACATTTAGGAAAAGACTTACAATATTTATTATAATCATTAAATTAAGAACTTCTTGTAAAATAGAAATAAATGAAGCTTGTCTTTTATGTTGATTACATTTAAAAAAAGACTTACAATATAAAGGCTTAGCACAATGTTAAGACAAACTTTTATCAAGCTCACTCAAATTGATGGAGCCCTTCTAAAATGTTGTTTAAATTTTATCTTGCTCACTGTAGTTGATGGAGTTCTAAGATATTCTTTAAATTTATTATATCATTAATTAACATAGAAGAGTATGGGTTTTATTACTAAAAAACTCAAATAACATTTTCAAGACATTAGTTAGTGGATCATGTTAATAAAAAACATAAGTGGAGGTAATTTTAAGAAAAGTAAAATAGATATTAAACTTTTTGTTCTTAAGAGTTGAAGGAATTCAACACATATCAAGGCAAAGGTAGGCATATGATAGTGGAAATAAGTTCTAACAATTATGGATTAGGAAAGATAATGAACAAAAAAATTCTAGAAATTGTAAGGAGTATAATGCATGTTATCCTATAATAGGATACTTGAAATCCCTTAGATAGAAGCTATTTCAATAATATGTTATCACCTTGGCAAATGTCCCTTTCGAACTGCTAATTTAAAATCACTATTGAAAATAGAGACAACTAGACAAAAAGCTTACAGAGTTAGTTACACATATAATAAAAGTTCATAAAGCTAGATTTTGGGCTATTAATATTATTATTCAAAGATTAGTAATGTTAATGAATTAACCCAAAAGCCTGATAAAAAAATTTAATAGGAAAATCAATAATTATTACCAGAGTGCCATCAGGGAGTGATTGAATATAACAACCATCCCATAAGCTTGGTTGATAATTTGCAGTTCTTCGAAGTAAAGGTGAGGATGGAGTTCCATCAGTAGAGGCTAAAGTTTTTAATGAGCCTACTTCTTCTTTCATGACTTTAAGAAACCCCTTAAAAGATAAATAAAAGAATTCGTTATGTGAGCATCAGAAGGCCTGCAATGTCTTTATTTATAGGCCAGACTCTTGATAATGCCGGTCATTATTAGTAACATTTTTTATTGGAAAATTTGCATATACATACACACAATTATTTTGTATTCACATATCTAACACATAAAAAATTATATTTATATTTATGACATTTTGGTTTAATAAATCTATGGTATTGTTGATGTGGTGTTAAATTTTGAGTGTTATTTTCTCAAAATTTTATTTTATTACTCGACTAAAATGTATATATTGTGATGAAAATCTTAAAATACATTCATCAGTACTGGGGCTGATTCTTGTTATATGTTTGAGTCAATATCAGGCCAGATTCGAGTTAATTAAAGTTACTGGTCAACTATGAATCAATGTTGCATTAGCAGGTAACCCGAACCAAAACTCAATAAAAAAACAGTTGGGTTAACTCAAACCCTCATTACCGAGTTGGGTTCGAGTCAAGTTGGCATGCCAGGTAAATTTTTTACATTTTAACCCAACCAAAAGTTACAATCTCAACCTTACAAAAAGATATTATCTTCCTCCTATATATTTGTTTATTATAGAAGAATAAAAGAGATTGAAAAAACAACATTTTTGGGAACTTCTATCCTCCTGATTCCCTCCAACAATTCTTGGATATTGCTACTATAATCCAAGTCAATAAGAGCATCTTACCAATTCAGGTATTAAATATGTTATCATTCAAGTACTTTCTGACCTTCTATGATTTCCTTTTTCATGATATTTAATTTATTATTATTAATAATTATTAATCAAGCCAAAAAAGTATTTCATGATCTCTTACATAAATATAAGGTATTATTCATAAAATTCATTTATATTATCTTTTTAATTTAAAACTAACATGGTTTAAGGGTATCAAATAACTTAAGTGGAAGGATAAATAAGAAAATGAATTGCCAAGATAAAACAAATTGAGAATGCAAATATAGAAAGACATCCACATTTAGATGTTTTAGCTTCAACCAAGCCTATATATCCACTTAAGAGGAGAGGGAATCTCCGTCAATTAAGGATCGATGTCATAATAAAAGGTAACATAATTATCACTCAGAAAGTTGCTACAGAACTTCAAAAATACACGTACATAAAACATAATATTACGTGCAGTGTCTGCAAGCCTGGACATTGTCTCACAGGTGGTTATGTCAACCCAAGTTCACATGCGGGATGACGTGGACTCCTCATGAGTGGTTGTATGTAGATATGTGAGGAAATGTAATGTACAACTTAATGTTTTGTATGTAAATATCAAAATTAAGATGCTAGATATATAAAGATGTTAGAGTTGTGTGGAGTGTATGTAAATTCCTCTACAATGAATTAAAAAATTATTTTGCATGGTACTCTCACATCGAAGAATCACTACACGAATTTGGTTTATTACCAGCGGTCAAATACCGTCGGTAATAACAGATAAATCATGGGTAATATATTTAGTCGTGCCAAAATTTACGTAGCAAAAACAGCTATAAAAAGTTAAATTGTCGACAGATTTAGCGAAGGTTTGCATTGACCGACGGTTACCGACGTACAATAACTATCACTATAGATTTAAAAGCATGTCATATTTAACGATAGCTTGACCGATGACTATATAACCGACATGATTATGTCGGTAAATTGTCGCCCAACCGTCGGTTAACTGTGGGAATTTACCGACGGCTCTGTCCATAGCAAAAGCACAGCACTTTGCTCGGACGTCCCATGTTTGATAAACTGTCAAAAAACCATCGCTTGTTAGATAAACCATCGGAATTTTCCGTTCTTCGAAACAGAGCTGAGGACTCGTGAGCTCCAACAACCATGGCTGCAGAAGAGCCTTAGAAGATAGAAGACAGCCGTTATGTAAAATAAATTAATCAATTAAATATCAACAGGACAATTATACTGGATCAAGCACAGCAAGGCACCTTGATTAATAAATCTTGTTAATAGAATTGAGTGATATCGTACAAATTAAAAAAATTTCTCCAGCCATCATTTGTTCGCTGTTAAGAAAAAATGCATTACTTAATAATTGAGGGGGCAAAAAACGAAAGCAATGGCGTTTATGGTGGTAGGCCGGTTGCCAAAGAATATATATATATATATATATATATATATATATATATATAACAAAATTTCATCATCCGGCGTAGATCTTGAGATATGAAAAGGATTTCGAGATGATATTTTGAGCAAGAAATATTCAAAACTGGATAAAAATTTATCAAAAGCTCATATTTCAGTAAACATTGAGTCAAACTGACCGGCTCGACGAGACAGACCCAATAATATTAAAATTAGTCCAAGCTGAGTCAAGCCAAGCTTAGGTCAAGTCATTAAACCACCTTGGATGATTTTTGGACACATTTGGAAGGTCAAACGAAAGCTAAATCAAATGAGTTCATAGTTGAATCGAGTATCTCAACAAGATGAATCCAATGAGCCCAAAATTGCTCAATTCTGATCTTCAGATCAAACGTCGCTAGATCGAAAAAAAGTTTTCAGACCGTCTGATCAAAGTAGTTCATATTCCTGCATTAATTGCACTTAGAACACTATAAATAAAGCCCCACATCTCTCATGAGAGAGGACTTGAGGCTTGAGAGAGAACCTAAAGCTTTGAGAAAGAGCTGAAGTCCAGCACCACCTCTGTCGTCGTCAACAATCTGTCAACAGCCACCGACCGCCGTCGATGACTACTATCACCGTCAACCACCACTGATCGTCGTTGACCGCAGCTAACCACCGTCGATCTCCACCAATTACCATCGACCACCACCAACCGGAAGCTGTCAGTTGAAGTTGTAAATTGAAAAACCCAGTAATCATTTTTCCGTGTGTGGGACAAGAATCTTTGTAATCATCAACATATAGTAAATTTTCACAGCAGGGAGAGACCCTTTTGTTTTTTTTTTCTTTTACGAGATTTCCACGTAAAAACTTATGGTGTCATTACCGGTTTTTTTACCAGAGTGTGTTGAATTCTCATTCAATGCTAAGACAATAATCCATTACTTTACCACCGTGAACTTTCTGGCACACATTAGTTTGATGTCGTCTGTGGGAAACGAAGAGTGTTCGTCATTGTTTTCAACTCTGAAACGTCGATCCCCTACTTCATTTCCAAATGATGTATATCATCCAATTAGCGAAAAAATTTTATTTACATCTTGAAGATCATCCCTGGAGCTTTCTTTGATGTGGGAGGCAACCTTCACTACAGTCTCAAAAGTATGTTCACGTCAACGTCCCAGACACGATTGTAGTGGGGTTGCCTTCTTGCATTCTATTCAGACACAAAGCATTTCACAACTTCTTCCAAACTGAGGTGCAACTTCACTACAATCTAGAAAGTTCTTTCATGTTAATGTCCCAAACACGAGTGTGATGGGGAAGTCATCCCATAATTCATTCATATTACATGTCTACGAGAATTGCTCCTAAACTGAGGGGAAATCTTCACCTCAAATAACGCTTCATCAGTGCCCCCTCGTCGTACTGGACTTCGTCTTCAACTATATCCAAAAGCTATTATCTTCGAGGTCTGATGCATGTGTTGTTTTATAAACTTGCATGGAAAACACCCTCGCTAAGGGAAAAAGATTCAAAAGCGGTAACTAAAGCGTTGTCAAACATTATTCTTGAGTATGACAATAACCATATTTCCAAGAAAACATACGGTCAATTGCGTTCTACGACCTAGTCTCGCAAAATGCAGAGCAACTTTGACACCTCATACTAGGCTTAATTGATCCCAATGGGACTTAATTCAACTTTTTCTATTACGAGTTAACAACATATTGGTATAAAAGTGAAATAAAGTAAGGTTTTGTGACAAATGGAAGCATAAATCCTCTTTACCCTCTTTCGAGTGTATAAAGAGGTTTGGTTCAAATTGGTGTGGATTCTAGACTATTGCTCTAAAAATCCCCAATTTGTACCACATTAAGTTTTATCTCCCTAATATTTGCATTTACCTATAGTGTACTTAAATTCATACCCTATAGTTCAATGTGCTTTTCATAATCGTTTATGTTGAAGGTCTTCTGAGTCCTTACGGGTTAACAACATATTTCAATAAATCAATTCGAAAGATTAAAAAATAAACTAAGTGCAAAAAGAAAATCATCACAATTTTGGAATATAAACTATTTCTGCATTCAATCCAACTTTCCTACACATCTACCATGTTTCCACAAGGAAAAACAAGTAAATCTACTCAGAAAGCATGGGTACAACAACACCAGAATGCGTTGAAAGAAAGATGTTCAACATATAAATGTGTTTCAAAAAATTACAATTCCAAATCACAAACATACTTATCTCTCTCCCTCAATTTGCCTTGATGATGCTTCACCCAGACCCTTTCTCTTCTACTGCAACTCCTTACACAACATCACTCACAAATCACCACACACACACACACACCTAGAATTGCTTGGAACAAGCCTAGAACACTAAAGACATAGGAGGAAAAATCCCTCAAAAAATCTCTCACTGCATAGTCTTTCGACTCCTGACTTCTTCTATATCGCATCTTCTTCCTCTCTTCATTTCCTTACAAGCATCTCTAAAAACTACCTTGAAACCGCTGTTGAACTGCTTTGAATTGTCTTGAAATTGCTAGAGTTCAGTACTGGCGCCACTATTGAACTCCTATGAAACGTCTAAAAATTGTCCAGAATTCAGTGCTGACGCTTGGGTGCCACTTTATTCTGACAACATGGGCTTGGCCTTAAGGACTAGGGCCATTACGCTCAGTGGTTGGCGTCTAAGCACCAACCTCTCATATTGTACTTTACTGAACTGGTGCCTAGGAGCTACACTGATTTTGGGCCATGGCCTTAGCCTTCAGAACTGAGGCCATGGTGCCCAATCTAGGGTATTTGTTATCCTCAATCTTATTTCTATATTGGATAACCTAGGACTCATAGTTAATCTACATAGGTGGTGTGGTTCACATGGATAGCCCAGGAGATTTCTGTTCATGGTTTAATATTTTAACCTTTTTATAAGTTATATTTGTTTGGCTTAAAAGGTTTTAAGCTATTTCATTTTATTTTTGTTGAAATGAAAATATTTTAATGTTTTAAAGTTTTTTTATTTGAAGTGTTTCAGTACTTTAAGTTATTTGGAACAAGTAATATCTTGAGTAATTTGGTATAGTTTACAATTATTTTAATATTTTTAATTATCTTATTTAATTTAAATGTTTTGGTAATTTATTTAAGTTTTAAGTGTTTTAAGATTTTTTTTATCTAACTCAGGTGTATATGTTGTTTGGTTTAGATGTTTAAGCTATTTGTTTTAAATGTTTAAGTTATTTCATCTAAATGTTTAAGCTATATGACTTGAAAGTTTAAGTTATTTGACTAAAAGTTAAAGTTATTTGACTTCAATATTTAAGTTATTTCATTTGATTTAAGAGTTGAATTTTAAAACATTTTAAAGTCACTTATTGAAGTGTTCTAAAATAATTTGAATTAAGATTCATTTCAAATGTTCAGAGGTTTTAATTTAATTTTAAAAGGTTTTTTTGGTGTTTAAGAAGTTTTAAATTTATTTTAAAAGGTTTTTTATTTTTTTGTGTGTATTAAATTATTTGGAAAATTTTATGCTTTTTTTAAAAAGGTTTTATTTTATACTAAATGAGTATTAATTTTATTTTAAATGTGTTTTATCTTGTTTTGAAATTGTCTTAATATTATTTCAAAATAGTTTTAAATAGATTTAATTTTATTTTAAAAGTGTTTTGTTTTCTTTTATTTTAAAATGATTTTTAAATTATGTTTTATTGTTTTAAATTATTTATTTTTTAAAAAAAAATTTAAAAAATTATTTTAAATTATTTTTAATAATCAAGCTTAGAGATTGGTTAAACTATTCTCGTGCCATTTTATTTAACAATTTGGAATTTAGGAACTGTCTGGTGACAATTTTTGTATGTTGGAGCTAACTTGATTTGCAAAGGGAGGATATAGAGAGAGATCTCTTTCCAACTCAAAATCAATCTTCCAAGTCTATCTCCCAAATTTAAACCTACAAACTTAATCTTCCCAATCAAAGTTCTTAAATCAAACTCATCCAATCCTTTTCAACCCCCTTTGATTTTATCCTACTCTTAACCAAACTCACATTTCCCTAGCCATCTTCAAGTTAAAATCTTTTGGATTATTCATCCTGCCTTGATTGTTTGATTCTCTTTTCTTAATTAGGTTTTCCCAAGATACAATAACATTAGAATATAAGTCTTAACCTCTGAACTCAGTCCCTCCAAAAATTTTGAGCATGGATCCATTCATCACCACCCTTGAAATACAATAACTTTGAATTGTCTAACCTTGAAATCTGAATAATGTAAGTTAATATTTTAATCAAGAACTTTCTCAATAACTCATGACAATGGAGATATAATTAACTATAAGGGTTTGCCTTTGTAGGGATATCATACCCAGAATCAAATAAACCTTATCTTACACCCATAAGGTGAGGAAAAAATATTTGGTTCATGTACGCCCATAAATCCTAAAGATTTTCATTATCTGAATGAATAGATTCATTTCAAGAAAATATTTTTTTTTTCTTAGAGGTGGTATATTATTCATTAAATATCATGTCCGGTTATTTTAATAGAAATCAATGGAGATATATGATAGACATAATGAACAGAGAAAAAAAACTCCATTAGTTTTTTATTTTAAAATTTATAAAAATATAATTTAAATTTGAACTTGGTGTACGATCTCCAAGATGAGTAGGGGTTGACAGTACAAGTTGATGCCAACCCACGATGCTTAGATGATTCACATCTGGAAGGATACAAATTGAAGGTGAAGAACAATCATACCCCATATGTCAAACTTCTTAGTTCTAGGCCAAAATGTATAAGGGTATAGCTCAGTTATTTTTGAGACGTATAGCAATATCCGAACATATTGTCATCTTTCTTTTTATTGATTAGTTTTGTTTTTAAATATATGTTTACTTTCATCATGTAGTAGATATATTTATTTTCTCTTAAATTATTTTTTTTTAATTATGTGTTTTAAGAATAGTCTGATTTCACACATTAGGATGCAAAAAAAATTAAATTTTTTAACTCAATCTAATAAACCTAAAATAAAATCATTAACTCAAAAAAATCAAAATAAAAAAATATTTGAAGTTAATCAATACAATCCTTTAAAAATCTTTTGGATAGATGAACTATTTGAATGTGCACCTTGATTTATATTATATATATTTTAGCATTTCACCATTGCATATAGGATAACATTTTTCTAGTGAGGTTATCTGTGTCTTGTAGGAAAGTATGTCGGTACTTTGATTAGCTCTCTTACATTAATCTTTAACACATATATACATGCATTAACTCTTACTTATATACTTTCAAAATAAATCAAATAATTAAAAAATTGCAAAACCTAAATCACTAAATTATTTAAAAGTATTGCACACTGGTCATACTTTAGCCTCTTGAACCCTATTGGAAATTTGTATGTCTCATTGATCTCCTAAATTTAAATATCAATCTTATATATTCTGCATTTCATTAGACTTGTTGACATAAATTTAAAGTAACTAGAAAGGTCTTGTTGGATGTTATTTGCAGGCTATGTTGTAAGTCCAAGAAGAGTCGGGCTTGGTTTCATTCCTTAGTGGAATTAAAAGTATAAGTCTCATTTTCACTCTCTTAAACTAGCTTATATTATGAGAAATGTCATTTTTGTCTATTGCAAAACGGTTTGTTAGCTCTTAAGACTTTCTTTAATCTTTTGTTGATGAAGTATAAGCTCACCATTTCTAATAAAATGAACATCTTAAACCTAGAACTCATTGCATCTTATAATAAGTTATTTGTAATCCCTTGCGTAGAAGCTATTTCTATAACATCTTATTATGCTAGAAAATGTCCATTCCCAACTATTAATTTAGAACACTGAAGGAATTCCAAAACATAAGATAACTAACATATATAGACTTTAGCATTTTTTTATATTTAGCTTAGCTTGTATCATAAATGTAAAGCTAGATTTTAGATCATTGAAGTGTGTGTTTTTAGGATATTTCTAAGTTATTAAGGTCAACATGTTATGGTGCCTTCAACTTGGAAAAAAAAGTATTACTATGAGAGATAAAACTTTCAAAATAAGAGAAAAGGATGCTATAAAAATTATTGATCAAGACAAATTGGTTTAGGATGATCATATTCACATTAAAACATGGGTAGAGTTGCAGCATAAAAAAACATATTACTAATATTTCTGTGAATACTTACACTTGATTATATATATAATGCAATGTTAGGATTGTATATGCAAATGGAGAGAGACAGTGGTTCAAATTAGAATGATAATAAAAGGTATGTGTGAGGATGATGAGTTTGTTGGATCCAATAGCCAAATAAGATAATAGGCTAATTATTATAGATTGTGAATAAGATCAGACTAGCCTTAGCGCTAACATCAAGTTAGAAGAGAGCAAAAGATTGTATACTTTTATTCAGTTGTGTATTTGTTAAGAGCATGTATCTACCCATTTGCATATACAAAAAAAGGTAGTAAAACAATTAAAAAGATATATTGATAAAATCAAAGATATAGAGTTGCACTAAAACATAATTTTAAACAAATTTGTGCATGTGGTGATACATGTTAAAATTCTTACAATTGTTGTAAAAGTATTTTTAGTGTCCTTTTTGTCTTTATTATGACATAAATTTATTAAATATAATTATATTTTTTATTTAAATATTCATATATAATAAACTACAGGTCCTTTTTAGTCAGTGGCTTAACATAAAACTTGATTGAGTCAGGTTAATTTAAAAATTTTATAGCTATAAATTGCCTTCAGATGTGACTCATACTAGATTACTCATTTTTCCAATATGACTACTGGGTCATTTGTTGACCAGTTCAATAATTGACTTAATTTCCCTGACTCTTCTAGTAAATTGACCACATAAAGTATTGAGATCTTAAACATTTTTATGCTCCTTAGTACATAAATTAGTATGATAAAATTAATTTAGTAACCCTATTGAACTAATACTAATATTATAAAATCACTTAAGCCCAAAAAACTTGGATAAAGCAACAAAAAAGTTAGCAATAAAACTAATAAATTAGAGGGTGAACCAATAAATTTACGATTTTTATCTCTAATTTTGGGTTTATTTGGACAACTTTCTGTCTGGTTTGTGTTTAAGACTATCACCAATGTTTTGTTTGGGGTACTATTTCTTGTTGTTTTCAAGTTGTGGTGAGAAGCAGTTATTTTCAACTTTATTTATTAAAGTGTGATGACTGTAAGAAAGTTGTAAGTTATTCTTAAAATATATATATATATATATATTCTTAAAATTTTCAACTTTCTAAGAATTTATTTTTTCCACCATAACTTTTAAACCCCCTTTTCAAAATGTTGCGATCATCCCGAGCAGACTCTAAGTAATTTGTTATTTGCTTTTTACCACAACTTCATTGGAGCAACTTAAGTGGAGAAAATGTCCCATTCGAATGTGGAGGACGGCTTGTATCTCATCAGGCTGAATACACAGTGGCGTAGTGTGATCCACACCATCGTCTGAACACAGCGGCATGGCGCGATTGTTTAGGGTTTAGGGTTAAAAATGTAACCTTGATTGACCTTACTGCTAGTATTCTCTGTTAATATCATAACCTTGATTGACCCCCTAAGATTTCAGCCTATGAATAATGATATTAGATCCATATATATTTGATGCATAATTCATAAAACTTACCATAAAGCCATGACGAAAAACATAATCAACAGAAGAGCTGTAATGGTTTACCAATATGCCATCAGGCAGTGATTGTATGTAGCTGTCATTCCACATACTTGGCTCGTAATTTGCCGTTCTACGAAACAAACCTGAGGACTCATGCCCTCCTTCCATGGCTGCGGAAGAAGCTTAGAAGATGAAAGTCTGCTACAGCATATCTCAATTTATAGCAGATTAAGTAAATTTAACAGTTACTTTAAGCTGGTAATTAATAATTTCTATTTTTTTATTTAACGCATAATTATTTTATTCGATATCAGTTTTTTGGATGCCGGTTTAATATAAAATTAAGGCATAAATAAAAAATTATATATATTAATTAAACGTCAACATGACAAGTATACTTGATCAAGCACAGTTAGGCAGCTTGCTTAATAAATCATGTCACAAATAAAAAGAATTTCTCCCGCGATAATTTTTTTGCTGTTAAAAAATAATTACATTACTTAAATAGTTGAGGGGATGAAAAAACGAAAGCAATAGCTTAATGTCACCTCCCAAAAGAGCTCTTCGGGGTGGTGGGCAGCCAGGACTTAAATACTATTTTTCGGCCCTACATCTAGCCGATGTGGGACTTTTTGTTCGTGACATTCTCCTCCACCCGATCACGTGATGCGCTCGTCACAGATCAGCTCCACTGAGGGCCCCACTGGACCATGGAGAGATACCACTTGTCACCTCCCAAAAGAGCTCTTTTCGGGGTGATAGGCAGCCAAAACTTAAATATTGTTTTTCGGGCCTACACCTCACCTCCTAAAAGAGCTCCTTCCAGGGTGGTGGGCAACCAAAACTTAAATACTATTTTTCGGCCCTACACCTAACCGATGTAGGACTTTTTGTCCGTGACATTAAGGTGGCTATCGGAGAAAAATGAAGGCTACATAGAAATCATCCTGCCAACAACCACTAGGACCGAAGAAAAATGATCGTCGTTCACGAGCTACACGTGTTATAGTTCGTGTTCGACTAGTTAAATAATTCGTGTTTAAGTTATTCGTTAAAAAAATAAATTAAATAAGAATAATTTTCTTAGCTCGATTTATAAATAAACTAAACATGCTCATTTTGACTCGAACTAATTACATAATAAATTAATAATATTAATTTATGTAATTTTATATCAATTTTATATGTACTAAAGTGCTGAATTTTATTATTTTCAAAATATTTTTAGTTGGTAAAATAATAAATAAAATATAAGTTTAGGTGTTACATATGCTACATATGTAAATAAATAAGATTTGATTGGTATGTATGTAAATTGACTTAAAAAGGTTAAATTTAGGTGGTATTTATGTGAAGTGTTATTGTTGGATGTAAGATTGTCCTATGAGTAACACACAAGGAATAAAGCATACGACCGAGGAGAGAGACAAGAGTGCCCAAATGAACAATATAATAATGAAATTGTGCAACATTTTATAATGGAAATGATCTCATATTAATAAACAAAAAGGGCGCTAGAGTTGAAGCTACATTTCTGCCCTTATTTAAATAGGGTTTGTATGGATTATTATAGGAATTATACTCATTCGGGCCTATTTGCATCATTTTTGATGTCATATTTGTGTGGTGCCCACTTGAATGTTATGGGACTATGTCCAGCCTCGCGTTGTCCAAGACACCCATTTGGATTCTCCGACAAAAGTTTCGAGCACGAAATCAGGACCAACACCAATTCATCCCTGCCTGGAAAAGCTCAACGTCGAGCGACAATAATTACAATATGGGATATGTTTAGTGTGCATTTCAATATTTAAAGATCATGTTCCATCTTTTTGGATCCTCTCCTGATCTAGACTAGCCATAAAATTATTCCAACTGACGCTTCAAGTACAAGGGACAAACATAACCATGCTTGGAACAGGTGTAGCCATGTTCAACTACTAGCGTGACCACGACAGAAGGTGGTGTGACCACACCAGCAAGTGCTCGAAGGGACCCAGCTAGCATGACCTTGCCACCTAGACAGAGAGTTCGGTGTAATTACACTAGGCCTAGATCGAGTGTGATCATGTCGACCCCTCATTTGTGACGCTTGCAACAGTGATGTGATCACATTCGATTTCGGTGTGGCCATGCCACTTCTGCCTGTTTCAAGATTTTTTGTACAGAGGTCCCCAGATTTCTGTCGGGACATCATCTGACCACGAGTGATCACCATGGATCGATCTTAAGCCCAAAATAGGGTGTTGGGCTCACCTAGGACCTTGCCTAATGAGGGGGGTCACTTCTTCCCTCTAGCTAAGGGATATCAAGTCTGGGGAGGGAATTTCCCAAGCCACCGTGATCATTCAAGGGTGACATCACAAGGAGCAAGGAGGAGGTGAGGGAGAGCTTCTTAGGAGAATTTGGAGGTTTTTGGTGAAGATTTATTCCAGCTCTCCCTTCTTCCATTTTCTTATTCCTTTCCTTCATTTTCTTGTTCCTCTTCATTGTCTTCTTCTCTGGCTATAATTTTTCTAGAGAAAATAGAGGAAAGGAGGAGCATCAGATTGTAGCGTATCCACTCTTCTTGAAGAAAGAGAGCTTCTTCACCCTTTAGGGAAGGCGCGGAGGCCGGAGCTTGGAGCGTCACCTGATTCTCCTTATAGAGGCGAGCTTCATCCTCTGGGGAAGGGGTAGAGAGGATTTCACTGATGCAAAGTTGGTGCGAGGATAACACAAAGAGAAAGCTACAATAACCTTCATGAAGGTATAACTATCTCAAACTTTTGCATCTTCATTCTTAGAACCTCTATGTCTAGATGCTAGAGAGGCTTAAGGACTAGGGTTCATATGCTTAGAGGAAGCAGATAGGTTAACAGACCTTTGTGAATTTTCCCCCTCGCAAATTCGAGTGGTTTCAAATCCCGTAAGTCATGGCAGTACTAATCTTGCAGTTTGATTTGGTGGCTTCATTTGGATGGAAATTTGAAGCCAATATTGAGTGAATGAATATGTTCCTTTAGGCATCATTCCCTCGGTCGCAGTGAGTTCTCCTCGTGAGAAACTCTTCGCTTTACACAAGGCAAACAAAGGTGTGTCATATTGCCTCATGCAATATTACATTGGTGCACTTCTCTATTAAGGATAAAGATTACCCATGTCTAATGATTAACCCTAAATTCTGGTTAAGGCACCAAAGCCTAAAATTACTATCCTACCCCTGCGGCTCCTTACCTTATAATTTCTCAAGCAAAATTCAAATGGCTTTAAAAATATTTGAGTATCCTATCCATAGATTAATTAAAATATCATAGAGGAAAGTATGATTTTTCAAATTTTGATTTAATTTAAATAATTATTTTAACTCAAAAATAGGATTTTTCAATGTTAATTTATTTAATTAATCAAAATGAAGTTTTAATTTATGGAAAAATTATTGGAGGTTTTCCTGGGTTAGAAGAATGCTTAGAAAAAATTTTATGATTTTTTAAATAATATTATAATTATTATAATTAATTAAAGGTCATTTTTAATGATTATTTAAATACAAAAAATATGTTTTAAACTTTAAAAATCACTTTTAAGTTTTTATTAAACCTTCATAAGTCCAAGAAACTCAGTGGAATAAATTTTATATTTTTATGATTTATATTCAATTTATTATAATTATTTTAGTGAGAAAATAAGGAAAATATATTTTACGTCTTTAAAAATTTTATTTTTAATTTAGAAAAATAAAAAAATATATCTTATGAGGTCCCAAGTGATCAGGGATAATTTCACACATTTTGAGCAATTCTTTTTTACTTTTAAAATTTTTTATTATTTTAATTATTTTTAATTCAAAATATACTTTAAAAATAAATTATTTTCACAAAAAATAACTTCTATTTCTATTAAATGCCCCTGATCACAAAGCACTTAGAAAACTATTTTTCATAATTTTTCTAAGCTTATTTAATTTAACATAATTTATTTTGTGCAAAAATACAATTTTTACTTACAAAATCCACTTTAACGGCCAAATCAACTTAAATAAATTTGAATTTTTTTACAGTGAGTTGAAATAATTTAAATGAATAATGTGGAATTAATTTTGTCAATTTTTTATTTATATTTAATTTAAATAATCAAATATAAGGTAAAAAAATATTTAATTAATAATAGAAATATAAAAAAATTATTCAAATCATCACAACATTTTTTATAAGCTCCTCTAACCACAGGAAACCTAACAAAATTGATCCCATAATTTTCTGAAGGATATTTTAATTTATTTGATTAAATAAGGCCAAAATAGCAACTTAGGCTTGAAAATTAGGGTTAGAAGCACAGATGTGCTCCCTGACTTTGAAAAAATCAGAGAAGATGTCCTCTATCATGAGGAACCAACCCTAAAAATTTTAAGCTATGGTGATTAACATTTAATCATGATGAATTAAAATACTTTAGAGAGTACAAATAATTTTTATTTTTGATCCACATTACTTTCTATTGTTCACTGAGCAAGTTGATATTTTTCTTTTATTTTTATGATCTTTCTATGCAAAGTTATGATTTTTTAAAGCTATGACTTTTATTTACATCAAGAAAAGGGTATTTTCTATTTATCCCAGTCACGTGCCGCGTCATCCTTATCCTCCCCGAAGCTCCACGTGTTGCATCCTGTTTCGGCGCTGCCATCTAATTCGACAGCCACGTGTCCCGCTGTTCACACACGAAAACTCCGCCCGACTCGATCTTCTCCATCTGTTCAATACACGCTCAATTAGACGGCTCTCCATCATCATCCTCGATAGGCAGAGCCCGTGNGGATGGAAATTTGAAGCCAATATTGAGTGAATGAATATGTTCCTTTAGGCATCATTCCCTCGGTCGCAGTGAGTTCTCCTCGTGAGAAACTCTTCACTTTACACCAGAAAAATGAAGGTGTTTCATATTGCCTCGTGCAATATTACATTGGTGCATCTCTCTATTAAGGATCAAAATTACCCATGCCTAATGGTTAACCCTAAATTCTGGTTAAGGCACCAAAGCCTAAAATTACTATCCTCCGTTTGGGGCTCCTCACCTTATAATTCTTCAAGCAAAATTCAAATGACTTTAAAAATATTTGAGTATCTAATCCATAGATTAATTAAAATATCAGAGAGGAAAGTATGGATTTTCAAATTTTGATTTAATTAAAATAATTATTTTAACTCAAAAATAGGATTTTTCAATTTTAATTTATTTAATTAATCAAAATGAAGTTTTAAAATTATGGGAAAATTATTGGATGTTTTCTTAGGTTAGAAGAATACTTAGAGCAAATTTTATGATTTTTTAAAAAATATTATAATTATTATAATTAATTAAAGATCATTTTTAATGATTATTTAAATACAAAAAATATGTTTTAATCTTTAAAAATCACTTTTAAGTTTTTATTAAACCATCATAAGTCCAAGAAACTCAGTGGAATAAATTTTATATTTTTATGATTTATATTTAATTTATTATAATTATTTCAGTGAGAAAATAAGGAAAATATATTTTACGTCTTTAAAAATTTTATTTTTAATTTAGAAAAATCAAGAAAAATATTTTATGAGGTCCCAAGTGATCAAGGATAATTTCACACATTTTGAGCAATTCTTTTTTACTTTTGAAAATTTTGATTGTTTTAATTATTTTTAATTCAAAATATACTTTAAAAATAAAAATATTTTCACAAAAAATAGCTTCTATTTCTATTAAATGCCCCTGATCACAAAGCACTCGGAATACTATTTTTTATAATTTTTCTAAGCTTATTTAATTTAACATAATTTATTTTGTGTAATAATACAATTTTTACTTACAAAATCCACTTTAATGGCCAAATCAACTTAAATAAATTTGAAATTTTTACAGTTAGTTGAAATGATTTTTATGAATAATTTGGAATTGATTTTGTCAATTTTTTATTTATATTTAATTTAAATAATCTAATACAAGGTAAAAAATATTTAATTAATAACAGAAATATAAAATTTATTCAAATCATCACAACATTTTTTATAAGCTCCTCTAACCACAGGAAACCTAACAAAATTGATCTCATAATTTTCTGAAGGATTTTTAATTTATATGATTAAATAAGGCCAAAATAGCAACTTAGGCTTGAAAATTAGGGTTAGAAGCACAGATGTGCCCCCTGACTTTGAAAAAATCAGAGAAGATGCCCTCTGTCATGAGGAATCAACCCAAAAAATTTTAAGCTATGGTGATTAACATTTAATCATGATGAATTAAAATATCTTAGAGAGTACAAATAATTTTTATTTTTGATCCACATTACTTTCCTTTGTTCACTGAGCAAGTGAGTATTTTTCTTTTATTTTTATGATCTTTCTATGCAAAGTTATGATTTTTTAAAGCTATGGCCTTTATTTAAATCAAGAAAAGGGTATTTTCTATTTATCCTAGTCACACTTCGCGTCATCCTTATCCTCCCCAAAGCTCCACGTGTCGCATCCTGTTTCGGCACCGCCATCTGATTCGGCAGCCACGCGTCCCGCTGTTCACACATGAAAACTCCGTCCGACTTGATCTTCTCCATCTGTTCAATACACGCTCAATTAGATGGCTCTCCATCATCATCCTCGATAGCCAGAGCCCGTGAACAGTTAAACTTCTAGACTGAAGATCTAACTCGATACTTAACCAAATCACCTGGGGTTTGTTCCTATACCTTCATCTACTAAAGGAGAACACATCAATACAGTTATAATGCTATGAAATCAAATTTGACTTCACATTTAGTGAAAACCGAGCTCAAGATTATGGTTAATGGCTAATACCATTATATGAGAGGGGAGGCCTCAGTCAGATGCTTGTGGAAGCTTCAATGGAGTCCAACGAACCTCCTGGATGTGTTGGTTTGATCTGGTGTAAGCTCCAAGTATAAGTTCAATGAAATGGGGTACGACCTTGGTCTAGGGGTGGTTTGGAGAGCTCAAAAGAGGGGGATTTCAATGGGGAGCTTCCTCTCTTGCTCTGAGGAAGCTTAAGAATAGTATAAGTCATCAACAAAATTGCAAAGGGCAATAGGAATTAAAATGGCTCAATGAAGGAATGNGAAAACTCCGCCCGACTCGATCTTCTCCATCTGTTCAATACACGCTCAATTAGACGGCTCTCCATCATCATCCTCGATAGGCAGAGCCCGTGAACAATTAAACTTCTAGACTGAAGATCTAACTCGATACTTAACCAAATCACGTGGGGTTTGTTCATATACCTTCATCTACTAAAGGAGAACATATCAATACAGTTACAATGCTATGAAATCAAATTTTACTTCACATTTAGTGAAAACCGAGCTCAAGATTATGGTTAATGGCTAATACCATTATCTGAGAGGGGAGGCCTCAGTCAGATGCTTTTGGAAGTTTCAATGGAGTCCAACAAACCTCCTGGATGTGTTGGTTTCCTCTAGTGTAAGCTCCAAGTATAAGTTCAATGAAATGGGGTACGACATTGGTCTAGAAGTGGTTTGGAGAGCTTAAAAGAGGGGGATTTCAATGGGGATCTTCCTCTCTTGCTCTGAGGAAGCTTAAGAATAGTATAAGTCATCAACAAAATTGCAAAGGGCAATAGGAATTAAAATGGCTCAATGAAGGAATGGTAGAGTGATCTTAAACGGGCCAAGATAATTGGGCCAGAATACCACAAATTCATCATCTCAAGCTATTAGGACCCAAAACCTACCTGCTTGTAAAGGTAGTCGACCCAACACAACCATAAACTCATTGTCAACAATCCGTGAATTGCGCCATACAGGGAGACCTCAGAATCCCTAAGATTAAAAGAAGGAAACTCTAAGTCCTATGATATATAAAGGTAGAGCTCACCTAGGTGGAACTTACACTTGTTAATTAAAGGGGGAGGATGTCATCGGAAGGAAGAGAAAAAAGAGTTCTAGCTACAAAGCTGAACATACTCTCAACAAAGAACTTACTCCTTGTATGGGTCGGGGAAGCCTTTAACACCCTAATCGCATTAGACAAACACCTAAGTAAAAATCTATGTTGCGTCAATCTGGTTGAAAAACCAAGGGGGCTTCTCCTCTGATCATGCAAATATGATGCATTTATCTGTCATAATCTTAAGCATGAAGGCTATATTAAGTATGATGGGGTGTATAGCAATGCATGCAAACCATTTTAAAAACTGATTCGAAGGTCATGCAGAAAAGTAAGTGTAAGTTTTAAAATCTTAAAATATTTTAATCCTATAATTTTGATTAATCTTAATCTTTTATTATTAGGAATATGTCGAAAAATTATAATCTTAGGGTCTATAAAGAGTCTAAATTGTACGCATGATTCTCAGTAAAGTCACACAACAAAAATGGTGAAAATGGGATAAGCAAGGCCAACACAAGCATAAAAATAAAGGAAGCAAGTCACGCACAAAAACATATAGATTTTTGTACCACTAAGGTGACAATATATCTTAGGAAAATAGTTAAAGCAGTCAGACTCTGCATATACATGCCCAAACCGAGTTATATACATGAATATAAATTCTAAATTAAGGTACGAGGCACGAGCAGCTGCTCCTGGTCCCCGTCACGTGGTCTAGTATGTCATGCACTTCGGAGTTGTACCCATACATTATTTATGATATAAACTAGATCCTAAATACTCTATTAAATAAATGATAAAATAAAAAAGGGCTCGACCTACAAAAAAGGTTAGCACAGGTTATATCATGCAACGCATATAAGCGATGTCTGATGAGAAGTGCTTAGCAGCACCTACATAAAATGTTAGTTTTTAAATCGTTACTTGCTCCTCTTTTTTTGTGTGAGTGTGTGTGTGAGTGTTTAGGCATGGCTCCCTGCAAGAAAACCACCGCTAATATGCTATCGCAGTTGTCCACACTTAGTAAACATAAAAAAACACAAATAAAGTGATTTTTGGCTAGGGCAACCAAACCAGCAAAAAACAATAGCCAGACATAAAAAAAATTACCTAGCACCCTAATCCTAGCCTAGCGCACTATCTAACGAAAGTGTCTTAACACAACATCCAAATGAGCACAAGGGCACAGAGGTAAAGGCTCTCATATGACTTTGACGGGGTCATCACTTCTCGTCCCATCTAAGGATCCAATGGATCTATAATACGTCACTATGGTAATGAAATTTTGAAAGGGTGGCCCACATATGGCCTAAATTGCACAATTTTAAAATAGGGTGGATGACATTATATATATATATATATATATATATATATATATATATATATATATATATATATATATATATATATATATATATATATA
>NEWO01000111.1:802246-831690 GCA_003013225.1 Phalaenopsis aphrodite
TTTTTATTTTTTGTTTTTAAAATAAAAAAGCCTCACAAGGGCCCTTGGAACGTTAGCACAATCATATTATTCTCGCTGAGACATCCTCATGAGCAACGCTCATTTAAATATTTCGACCAACAAACAGGTCACCCATCTAATGAATCAACTTGCCATCTAAATGGGATTGGGGATGTGCATGCAAAAAAAATGCAAATATAAGGCAACATGTCACAGTTGCTCAAGCAAACATGTGTAAGCATACCAAGTGATTGGGCACGTTACGAATGTTTCAACAAGTGTGAACATTTGTATTATACCCTCAAAAAGAGTTTAGCATGTTATGATTGCTCAAGATAACATGTTTTGCACACTAAACAATTGAGTATAATGTAAATGTCCCAAAAGATATGAACATTCGCACTATTTTGAAAAGGTGTGTTTAGCACTCTACACTCGCTCAAAAGAACATGTGTCACACACTAAACAAATTAAGGCATGAGTGTTTCAAAAGGTGCGAACAATCACGTTATACCCCAAACATGGTTTAGCACGCCAAGTTCACTCGAGCAAACATATGTGGTGCACTAAACAATCACCCAAATTCATATTTCGGAACTCAAAGCTTGCAAAACTCTATGTGATAGCAACAAAAGTGGCAATAACATGCAAAAGACATGCAAGGCATGCTACAAATGCAATGAACACATCAAATGCAACATGCAAAGAACTCAAAATGGGCCAAACAAAAGGCATATAGTCTGGCCAGCTAGTATCGATCGACTAATCGGTTTGTCTAATGAGGTATAACCAATCAGACCAAACAATATCAGGCGACTAGACACACTAGCCTAAAGTGGGCAGTCGATCTGACCAATTAAGTTATCTTACAAAGTATAGCTGATCTGACAAAACAATACAAGGCTACTAATTGCACCAGCCTAAAGTGGGCAGCCGATTTGATTATATTGGTCGACCGATCAAGGCTGCCAATGAAGGACAATAGATCAGCCCAAACGATATCAGGCGTCTAGTCGTACTAATCTAAAATGGGCGGTCGATCCGATAAGCATTTGAAATAAAACATTTTATATGCACAATTTAAAAAAAAAGATCATATGCAAACCTGCAAAAACACCCAATCGTATTTTCTGGCAAGCCAAAATGTTCCTAGCGATCTCACATAGAAGCTAGGGCTAGTAATGGAGATGTGTACCAATGTCTTAGTACGCGAAGCAACAAGATACCCATTTTTATTTTCCCAACATAAAATAGAGGGCCTCTCATGAGGAGGACTCTCTACGACTGAGGTAAAGATGACCAAAGAAATTTCTTTGTCTTCTTGGCCAGTCGACTTTAAATGTTCATCCAAATGAAACCATCAAAACAAACAACGAGATTAGTACAACCTTGACTTTGGGATTTAGAGCTAAGTTTATGGGGAATCACTTGGGTTCGTAGGGGTAGTCCATGAAAATGGATCCCTAGCCTATCAGCTTCCTCTAGCACAAAATCCTAGCCCTATATTCTTTAACATCCACAATTAGGGGGCTCTAGGAATGAAAATTTGCAAGGGAATTAGAAATTGCACCTACGTAATGTTTGAGGAATTGTGATCTCAGCTTGCTCCTTGCTCCTTTCTCCAACCTTGCTCCTTTCTTCAACCTCGCTCCAGAAAGACAGCTCCATTATCTTCTCCAAAGATGTTAGAAACTCTCCTCTTTCAAAGGAGGATGATTATCTCTTTCAAACAGCTCCTCTCAAGGCCTTCAAAGCTCCTTCATGCTCTATTCTAAAAATTAGTGAAGTCAAGATAAAGAATCAAGTGGAGCAGAGATTTAATGGAGGAAGACGAAGAAGTTAGAGGAAGAAGAAGAGATTCTCTACTTGACTTGAGCTTTTCTCTCCAGGATTTTTTTTCTCTTCTCTTCTTCTCAAGGCTTTCTCTTTGTTTGAAAATGCAAAATATCTCTAGAGAAGAATGATCGGGATTCTCTACTCGACTTCTCCTCTCCCAACTCTATCTCACTCCTCTTGGCCTCTCTGGTTTGAAAAAAAGGAAAAAGCCCCTTTCTAATGACTCTTCTCCTCTCTTTTGTTTGTTCTGCCTAGACCAGAGTCCACTCCTGCGCAACGTATTTTCTCTGACTGATTTCCCTGCTCAACACAACCTGGGGAAGCATCCACCATGCTACAAAATGGCAAGCCTTGATATGATCTCCCCTTGATTTGCCTTGACACCTTCCATAAGTTTCCTAAGAACCATACAAAAGTTTCCCTTAATGGTCCCATTCATTTCAGTTAAAACAACATGTCACAATGGCATTTGACATAAAGAAATAGGTTGGGCGAATACATTTTATGGAAAGAAATGGTTTGTGCATATGAGCCAAAGATTGGGCACAAATGCACTCGTTTACTTGGTTTGTGGCAATTGATTTAGTTGTTGACATCACTTTTGTGAGGACTCAACTCACCTACTTGTACATGACCTAGACAAGGATTGTGCTTTCTTGGACCTCATTAATGTCCAAGCCCCCAATCCTTGGTTAAGTGGGTTTAAGGTTTTGACCAGAAAAGGAACCAAATTGACCACCAGGGGCTAAACATGCCCTAAGTCACCCAAATCTGCCCAAAACACTAGGAACTTGCCTATGGACTGTATGAACCACCGTGACCACCAAATTCATAATGGGAGAGGGGTCTACCTAAAGTTATCCCTAATCTCACCAAAGGCCTCCCTAACCCTACCAAACCCTAAAAATCACACCAACCCCTAATGTGCCCTGCTAAACCCAAAATTTGATGGCACCTTGAGATGGCCAAAACTAATTAGGCTTAACCGTAATTTAGCCAAATATTAACCAATTGACCACCTGCCCTCCAATTGGGCCTCACACCACATGATCATGAAAAAAACAATCTGGTGAGCCCAATTTCCATGAGGTCAATCCAATTGTCATGGGTCAAACCTCATAGTTATTTTAATTAATTAATTAATTAATTCAAAGTTTATTTAAAGTTTTCTTAGGGCTTAGCTTAAGAAGAAAATCCAACCCAATTAGCCTAGTTCCAACCCTAAGGCCCATGGCCCATGGCCCATTCTTATTAGGTCGCTCATGGCTTATTCTTATTAGGTCACCCATGACAATGGGTGACTCATCAAGCCAAATCAACCTAAACTCATCCTTAATTGGTGCTTGTTACTATTCATCATGGCCCATCATAGGGGAGGGGACAGAAGTCACCATACATGCCATCTAGCCCAAGCCACCTTGGACCAAACTTTTCTGAGTCAAACCCAATCATCCATGACCTATTTTATCCACCTAAGGAGTCTTCAATCAGCTTAGAGCCATCTCACTAACTTCCCCCATCTCCATGCACATTGTCATTGCCAAAGATGTCAAGATACCATGTAAACATGTACAATTTCACCCCACTGCCAAAAATCCTCTAGAATTCCTCTAAAACTCTCTAAGGAGCCACCTAGGCTTCTTCAATCATCATAAAGCTCTCCCATGGCCGCTCATGGATACTTAAGGAAGGAACACGAGAACATTGAATAAAGACCAAACTCCTTATCTAGCCTCCTAAACCTCTGCCTCTCAACAGATAAAATCTCCCTCTTAAGCAACGTTGTTAATCCCTGAGCGACCCCACCCTAATTCATGTGCTCTAGTACTCGTGACTCTCCCCCAAGAATGCTTATCGTATCAGTAATATCTGATTTTTTGAGTCCAGAATATCGATCTCGCATGGATTGAGGGGTTAACACCTTAAGATAATTTCAAGTCTACTAAAACTAGTTCTTAGCTTGGAACTTAGATTAGGTTGAAGATCAACAAACTGACACTACATAGTTGTGATCAATTGTAAATGTTAAATCCTACAGAAAACCTACTTAACTTACTTAAATTAGTGATTATTAAGATGTAAAACTACCCTCCCTTGCAATGATATAAATAGTGTATAGGAATATAATATTTTGAATTGAAATTGTGGATAGTAACAAATAGGAGCAATTCTAATATTTACCCTCTCCCAAATGCATAATGAAGTTTGGTTAAACTAGTATTAATTCCTTAAACCCCAATTTAAACCCACCAAAGATTATTTATCTATCTATTTGCATTGCCCTATGGACTACTTTTCCTTCAATGACTAGTTCAACGTAAATACCCTTATTGTTCCTCCATAGCTCTCCAAAGTTATTATGGATCACAACATGTTTTAACTAATCATTTGACCAGAATGAAAAATAAATTAAGAATGGAGGAATATTCATCGCATTAAAGATGTAAAACCAATTCTAAAAGTATCCCACAATCATACACCACCTACTTATTCATCAGAAGAGAAAGGTTAAAAGGAACTACTCACAAAGCATAAAGGAAACAATAAAATTCATCCTCATAAACAAAGAAAATCTACTAGAATTACGTTTACAAACAGTAAAAGATAAAATAGAACACAATACTTAGTCTTTCCTCTGCAAAAGTAATGAAACTCCTTGATAAAGGATCTCTAAATACCTCTTGCAATGTTGAGTTCTTCTCTTACAATCACACACAAGTTCTTCACCAACTCCCAACACAAATTAAAAAAGACTAGCCTACCACAACAAAATTCCTACCTTAGCCTTCACAAGAACTTCTCCCCAACATTTTGACGAGTTATTCCATGGAACCACCTATATGCACCAAATAACTCCCCGGATCATGTGGAGAAAACCGCAGAAACTACCCCAGGAAGTTCTGGCACCAAGCTCTCTGTCTGGGCAGCTGAGTTCTAGCCCCTAGGCACCTAAATAGTTGGCGTCAAGGCACTTGGGTGGAGCACCTTGGCACCTAATGAACAATGCCTAGGTATCAGTCTGCTGAATCTCCCAATTAAAAAAATATTATTAACTGAATATGACAGATATAATGTATTAATTAATTAATTAAGTTAATTGATAATTAAGTATCAAAAAAATAAATATATATTTAATAATTAAATCTAAAATATCTTTGAAATTAATTATAACATATATTATTAATATATGACTAAATAAGTTATAAATAATTAATTTTATTTAAATAATATACAATATATAATATAAATTATTATTGAATTTAACATCGAGCATTAAATAAGTTACTAATTAAATATAATCAAATTATTTAAATCGCATTTGAAATAAAAAATTTAACATTTGACTTAAAAAAAAAAACATTCCCAAAAAATTTAATATTTGAGTTAAAAAAAAAAACATTAAGACTTGTATATTTAGTAATTTGAACAAATTTGATCAAATATTAACCAAGTTAAAATCTGAGTTATTCACTGATTCATTTACAACACTAGCAACACCATTCTTTTTGCATATCATTATCATTATTGTTACCATTATTATATCCTTATATGCTCATGCATTCCAAAAGAAAAAGCTCAAAGAAAATATCAGCTGCATCATATCATACACCTTCCATGCATAGAATCTCTCATAAACTTTAAGCTCAACACAACTTAAGCAGCAATGTAGAGAAAGAAGAAAGGTTATTCTGCAACTTACACCCCTTTCTTCATGAATTTACAGTCTCCCCCCATTAGTTAAATTGATAAAAGAGAAGAAATACTAAGAAAAACCAGAAATCAGTACTTATCCAGTGTTTTCGGCCTCACACACCCACAAAAATAGCCTCTTTTATTTCCCTGCTTATCCTTTCTGCCATAAAGGTAGTCCCTTAGTAACACTCTAGGTGTTCGATCACCGGCCGGATAGCTCTCCCACTCTTCTTGGAGCTTAAGAAAGATGTAATCAATCTTCTGCAACTCGAGCTCCAGCATCCCAATCCTCTCAGAAGCACTCCGAGCCTGTTCTGATACTCGGCTTCTCTCGGCACGTCCCATTTCTTCACCAGTGTAGGAATCTGAATATGTTTCAGCCATCATCATCAGCTTGCCATTTGCATCATTCAAATCGAATATGGCTCCTTCAGCATCTCTCAACTTCATCTTAAGCGCATCAAATTGCAGTCTATTTTGTCGTGCGCTGGGGATGGATTTCTCCATCTTCAACTTCAGGTTGTGAGCGCTGTCACGAAGAAGAGAGAGCTTTTCGGCATCAAAAGCGAGTCTTTTGATGATTCTCCTGCTCCAGTCTTTTTGGGATTCTTTGATCTCTCTTGATATATCCATTTTATAGACACCAAAATCTTTATCGGTCGGAAGCGCTGATGAAGGTTTGTCACTCTTGGCCTCCTCGACCACCTCAATGCCATGATCGACAGAAACACGGCTACTCTGATTGGAATCCGTAGCAGCTGCTTCCCATAAATTGAGCATTTGATCGTTAGATTCTGCGCCTTGGATTTTACTTGCACTGCAGGAGCTCGAAACCTGGTCGAGTTCGATGTCTTTCACCATATTGGATGTTTCCCTTCCTTGATTTTCTTCCCTGATAGAGCTCTGCTTCTGCTTCAACTCTACAAGTTCTCTCCTTGCAGATTCTAAGTTGGAAGCAGATTGGAGTCTTTCCTGATGAAGCTGAGTCTTGGTGCCTTGCACTAATTTCTGAAGTGCTTCAACTTTGGCAATCAAATTCTGCATCTCTGTTACTCCTAGCATGGATGAAAGACCATGATCTCCAGAGCTTGCTTCGTGATTCTCCTGATCACATAATGATGAATTCTCCTGAAGAAAATAATGGAATTCAAATTATATAAAACGAATACCTGTTAAGAATCATACAAACAACTAGTAGAAGTTGAAGCAAGAAGAAGAATGTTCCATGGCTTCATATGAATTAGATTAGAAAAATTTACCAGAAGCTGACAGTAAACAAGGCAAATATTCCAGCATTGGTAAAAAGACGATAAATGAGATCAAAGTTAAGATTACAACAACACAACAACAACAAAACCTTAATCCCGCTACAAGATCAAAGTTAAGATTGAATGAAAATAATTGGGTCCGACTAAGGATAAAGTGCAAGATAAATAATTCACTATGCTAATGATTCTAATGAAAATTCATTCAGTGATGAGACAAACAAAGACTCTAAATGTAAAAATTTAAATATTGATGACTTATTATATGCTTGCTTAATAGAGGGGTAGTATGAGTATGAAAGCAAGACTTTTCTATTGAAATTATTTTAATTCTTATATTTTGACATTTTAATATTTATTTTGATATCATAACTTACTTTGATGGTTTAATATTTGTCTAACACAACTTATTTTATTATTTGATATTAGGATATTAACATGTAAGTTCTTACTTTGCACAATTTACTTTTTTTTTACTTCATTAGAATGTTATTATACTACTTTTATTATGTTAACATGTTATTTCTTACTTCATATTTTATTTTTCCACACAATATTTATTAATTTATACAATTTTTTTTAAATTTGAGGCTTGCACTTCAAAAAGCTTGAGACTTACGCCTCGTCTCACACAAGAAAAATGTTTCAATACACAATTACGTAATTTTAAACCTTGGGTAGAAACTTGCACTCTGATTAAGGGAGGAAAAGAAATGATGAAAGTGAACAAAATAATTTTTTTTTCTTCTTGATTAAGAGTTTTAAAAAAAAAGTGCTGAAGTGTGCATATTATTAATTAATACTTGTAAGTTGAATCAGCATGTTATTCAATATCTAGTAACCTTACTAAATACTCAAAATAATATTTAGCTTGATTAAGTCTTAATAACTCTATAATTAGCTTAAAGTAATGCAATAATAATGAATTAACTTTTTACTATTTCCAAATAAATTATTTGCATAGAATTAAGTTATTTAGCAATAATTAATCTATACAAAAGAAGATGTATAAGTTAGATTTGAAAGGTAGCAAACTTCTTTAAGTAGAGGAAGGGGTGTATTAATTATCTTAATCAGATTGTTAATTAATAAAATCAAGTATAAAACCCCTATCTACTCAGTTTTTCTCGTTTAGTTTCTTTCTTTTTTGGGGAAGATAGTGGTTCTAAATGACTCCACAAGGACTAGCAATAATGAAAATTTTATAAAGTTCACCTGATCTCTATCATCTTCAAGTTTTTCTAGCTGACATAAATGCTTCTCCACATTCGAAATGCCGTTTCCCAAAGAAGTAAAGAGAGGGTAAAGCACTTTCAGGTTGTTTCTGAGCTTTCCATTCTCATTTTCAAAATCCTCAAGCTTCTTCTTCAACTCAACTGCGTGTAATTTTTTTAGGACAATCTCCTCCTTTAGAGTCTCTCTCATTACCATTGCAGAAATGTCGAGACCCTCACATTGAGATGCCAACTCGAACATTTTCTCATCAAGAATTGTTGCACGGATTTCAGAAGCTTGAACCTCGCTGAATAATTCCATGATTTCTTCCTCACACCAAGCAACCTTTTCTTTTTCTTCTTCCAGCTCTGAAGACAGAATTTGTTCCCTCATTTTAATGGCTTCGACTTCAGCTTTAAATCTATTTAACTCCTCCTTAACTGTTTCATTTTCTCCATTAACAATAGCAATCTGGTTGTCTTTAAAGGCAGCACCTTCCAATAAAACTGTAATTCTGTTCTCTAACTCAGATCTCATGGCTTTGGCCTCATCTACTTCTTTGTTAGAGATATCAAGTTTTCTGCATACTTCAGTAGCTTCCACTTGTTTGGATTGAAGCAAGCCCTTTACTTCTGAAAGCTCCATGCTTTTCTGCTTCAACAAATTCTCTCCAGCTTCAACTTCAAGGATTAGTTCTTCACAGAAACTATGTGCAGATTGCAAATCAAATTCTGAAATTGTAATTCGATTTCTCAGCTCTTCCAAAACGAGAAGAGATTCCTTGAATTGCTGGTTTTCAATTTCAACAGCTTTGGCTCTCACTTCACTCGCTCTAATCTCCTCAACAAGACTATTCTTAGCAGCATGAAGTGAGCACATGTCATCACTGAGCAGCTTCAACTGTTGCATGTTTTCTGCATTTAGATTCTTAAAGAACAGGTAAAGGTTCTCCATTGTCATGGCGTCAATAAACATTGAACTGTTTTCCTCTTCCAAAGCATTCTTCTCTTTCATCAAATTACAGAATTTCTCCGACAAATCCGTTAATTTTGTAGTGAAAGACTCTAATTCAGCTTTTAATGTTATGTTTGTGAAGTCCGTGGCGCTTGCATCGCGACAAAGTTGCTCATATTCCTCAAATAGCTGATGATGCTCCTTCTGAAAAATAAATAATTGCTTGTTTGTTGCATTTAACTGTTGCATGTTTTCTGCATTTAGATTCTTAAAGAACGAGTAAAGGTTCTCCATTGTCATGGCGTCAACAAACATTAAACTGTTTTCCTCTTCCAAAGCATTCTTCTCTTTCATCAAATTGCAAATTTTCTCCGACGAATCCTTTAATTTTGTAGTGAAAAACTCTAGTTCAGCTTTTAACATTATGTTTGTGAAGTCTGCCGCACTCGCATCACGACAAAGTTGCTCATATTCCTTGAAGAGCAGGCGGTGCTCCCTCTGTAAAATAAGTGATTGCTTCTCTTTATTTTCAAGTTCCCTACTTAGAAAAACTTTTTCCAATCCACTTTGCTTCAGAAGGTTTAGGTAAACCAATAACTCCATACCAAGAATTTGGTTTTCATCATTGATACCAGAAATAGAAGCGTGTAGATTCTTAATCTCTCCCAGAATAGTTGGAAGAATGGCAACTTCACTTCCCTCTATATTCATCAGCTTCTCGTTGATATTAAGCGGTTCTAGCAAAAGTTGGATACCTTCCCTGACCTTCAAAATATGCTCCCTTAATAGAGCAATGTTTTCCTTCTGAACTAATTCTCTGTCTTCTAGCTGTTTGATTAGTTCATCAGCACTTCTAGAGGCCTGTGAATGCTTCTGACACTCCTGTATTAGAGCAAAGTTCTCACCTTTCATTTCAAACAAGCATCTCTGCAAGATGAAGATCTCGAGCATGGACTCCATAGATTTCAGCTCTACTTCCTCAATTTTATCATCTCTAATCTTTCTTTCTTCTTGCAGAAGATGGATTTGGCTTTCTAAAGCAGCGAGTTGAATCTTGCGCGAGCTGATAAGCGACTCGTACTTCTGCTTTTCGATCATCAAGGAATTTGAAATGTCGTGAAGTTGTCTCTGTAAGACGAAAATCTCAGTCGTATGAGAAAAGGATCTCTGTTGTTCAGCCTCCAACTCTTCCTCCCTGATCTGTCTATCTTCTTGCAGGAGAAGAAGCTGGTTTTTTAAGGAGGCCAAGCCCAGATTCTTCGAGTGGATAAGTGAGGCATGCTCGTTTTGCATAACATTCAACGAGTTTTCAAGATTCAAAATTTGTTCAACGGATAGTTCTTTTTCCTTCACTAGATTCAAGTGCTTGTCTTCCAGTGTAGCATGTGTAGTCTCCAAATTAGTAAGACTCTGTTGAATGCTCTCCACCTGAAATTCAAAAACTATAGAAATGAGAAATGCAGAAAAATGATTAAAATGACGAAAGTAAACTAATAAATAGCAGAAGAAACGTATGCTTTAAGAGAAATACTACTAATTGATCATAGATATCAAACTTGTAATTCATAAAGTTCAAACCTGTGAGATTAGATTATTCTTTTGGGCAATAAGATCTGAATTTGCAAGTGTGAGAGATTGAAATGACTCTTCCAAGCCTCTCAATTTTGAGCGCAACCCTTCAAGTTCAGTATTTGCATCATCTAGAGAGTTCTCCAACAACTTATTTTTGTTTGAAAGCTTCTCCACATTCTCCGCAAGTATCTCTATCTGAACGGCCAGAGCGCCCTTTTCAGCAACATGAGTGGAAACTGCAGCATTTAGTGACTCACAGGAACCTTCTAAAACTACTATTTTCTCTCTCAACTCTTCAAGCTCCACATTTGCATCAGATAAAGAGTTCTCCAAAACTGAATTCTTCTCAGAAACCGATTCCATATCCTTCAATTTGTTGAGAAATAGAAGCTTTTCTTCTTCAAGCTTAGTGCAGCTCTCTTTCAGTTCAGAATGACCATATTGCAGATCCTTCACCTGTGCCTCAAGTGATTCTATATGAAGGTTGGTTGCTTCCATTTCTTTTGTTAGACCTTGATGATTCAGATCTATCTCATTTTTTTCATGCTTCAGAGATTCAAACTCTTGCTGAAGAACTCTATTACTTTCTGCCTGGTTTTCTATTTCACTTTCTAGTTTACAATTTCTTTCCTTCAAGGAAATTATCTCATCTTCCAAGTGTTTCATCTTCAAAGCACATGCCAAATTGTGTTCATTTAGAGTAAAGTTTAGATCTTTCAGTTGGGAAACTTCTTCTTCTAAAGCCCCTTTACTACGTCCAGCTTCCTTCAGTTTCTCAACTAGACTATGAATTTCCAATGTCATGGCCATAACCTTTTCGTTAGACTCATTATATAGCTGTTCCTTTGATTGGAGAGATATTTCAGCCTCCATGAGCTTCTGATCGCTCACATTTAAGAAATGTTTTAGCTCCTCCAACTCTATTTTGGCTTCTTCTAGTTCTAATTGTAGGCTCTGATTCGCCTTCTCCAATGCAAGGCATTTTTGTTCTGCACCACTAAACTTGAAGGCTGCCATCTCCATTTCCTCATTGAGCTTCACAATTTCGTTCTTCAATTTAGAGATTTGAGTCTCCAAATTAGATATACTATCATGAGAAAACTGCTGCTGCAGAAGCGCAGCCTCCTTCTCAGATTCTAATTTGGACATCTCATCTCTCAAGTTCTGAACTTCACCTCTGGATAAATCCAAATGCTTAGATTCTAACTCAATCTGGACCTTAAGATTCTGGTTTTCATTTGATAACTGAGAAATTTGTTCTTGAAGATGTTTTACCCCATATCTGACATTCTCTTTCTGCTTGGAATCAACATATATTTTGGCATAGTGACCATTTTCTTCTTCCTCCTCAAAGTTTAAACTTTTCATAACCTTCCCTTGGGGTAATCTCACACGAGCCACCACTTCTTCCTCATCTTCATTAAAACCTTTCGTGTCATCTCCTTCGAATAATTTCACACGTGCTAACCCCTCTTGATTGTTTTCTTCGGGCAGTGCAATCCTATCAATAAAAGGTGTCTGCGTGCCAAATGCACCCTTCTGCAGGTCATAAGTATCGAACACCGAGCGCCTCGGTGAAGGCATTTCCTGAGCATTATTGGAGAGAGATTCGTCGGGAAGTGCGAGCGGAATGTGATTGGGAAATGCTTCGGACATCGTTCGATGAGCATGGCGGAGAGCCCCGGTTGCCTGGTCATATCTTTCGGCCAAAGCTCGGTAAGCTCGATAGAACTCTTCCACCAGTTTCATGAGCTCAGGTCGTTTCTTGTAGTACATTTCAGCTCTCCTTGCGAATGAGTCAGCGTCTTCTTCTATTAGCTTGATCATTGCTTTAACTTTCATGTCCATATCTGCTCATGAAAATCAACACATTAGACCTTATGTCAATTATAATAAATCAACGCCCACAAATGATTACTAAGTACTTTGATTTAGAAGGGATAAAAAAGTGCCATTTCAAATATAGAGTTAGATTAGGGAGGTTGAAGCAAAATAAATGGTTTGGAAGCCTTCATTACCTATAGGTTTAAATTAAAAAAAAAAAAAAGAAAAAATTTTTTAGCGATACAAGAGCAAATCAAATATGAAATCCAATTATTTTCTTTCTAGTGAACATGAAAATGGGTGGTCCAACATTAAATTTTCAATTTCACCCTCTTGAGGTACCCATGTTTCATAGCTTGAAGGGAAACGTATGAAAAATAAAAAAAACAATAATAAAAAATCATACAGACAGAAATGCTACAAGGATAAATTTGTAATACCTAATAACTCATTAAAGCCCCTAATTTCATGAATATTAGCAAATAATATGCCCCTCACAGTTAAATTCTCACCTAAAACAATAATTCTGGAAGTGTTCTAGTAAGTTTATCTTCTGCCGACTGAAAATTTATTTGCATGTCCACGTAAAGATTAGCAAATAGATCATTCTCCTCAGGGAATTAGTGTTCAAGGATGTAAGGTAGATGGAGACGATCATGATTTAAACTCAAAATTGTTCCCGGATTATTCATACGTGGTCAATTTAGTTTTAAAATATCACATTTTTCCAATTTATTTCCTTTGTTATATAAAATTGATCCAGAAAGGTCGCAAATGAACTAAATTGGAATCAATTTTGTATAATCAAGGCACTAAATTGAAATTAAATTTATATCACATGGGGAGCTATTCTGGATTAGTGATATATAGCCAAGGAACTAAATTGAAAGAGATGCGACATGCTTTAGCCAATTTGGCCATATACAAATAGTTAGCAAATCACTAAGAAAATAACAGCCAAAAGATTATTTTGTATTAACTTTCAAGATATATAGATAGACAGGTATTTTTGCAACCATATTGACAACTATAAACAAAATAATGATCTACGAAGCTCAATAAAAAAATAACATGCAGACACGAGAATCGCCAACAAACAATAAAATAACATTGAATCAATAAATAGCAAGATAATGCAAGAACAATTTTACGAAAGAAGACCCTCATATGAAAATAAGGATTAGATATTACAATAGAATAAGTGAAGCTTTGTCGCAATGCTTTTTATACTGCTTTTTAAGAAATTTTTAAGAACTTCCCTAAGTTCGCCCCAATGTAAATGGATGATGCTTTTAAGTTCCATGAGTAAATCCCCTAATTTTGGTTTTTCTATAAACAATGGTAGTTAGAACTCATAATCATTAGTCCTATCCCAACAGAAAACAATTAGAACAAATTACTTGGCTATTATTTAATCATCTCCATAATTATCTTTATCGACCCTTGTCTATGTATCCCTCTCCAACTATGGGCTCCATGTTTTAGATCCCAAGAAACGTAAGCTGATGCAAGGATTCCAATGCGATCGCATACAAGGGAACTCACGGTCAGTATCTTGTTTTTCCATTTAGTATTTTTTTAAGGGCTTTCATCTACTAACGTCAAATTTTCTGTTTATAAAATATAAAAATTGTATTTTGACCCTTTACCTTTAATTCAATATTAGAGAACATGTCTTCTTTAAGTCCCTAGGAACCAAAAAAATCAAATTTTTCCCTGCCAGGATCCATTCGAGATGTCTAATTTCACACAAGATTTATCAGATTCCCTCTCCTCCGCTAAATTGCAAAGAAGACAATGATAGAACCAAGGAAATACTGAATAAACACCAGATATGTTAGGTGTTCTCTTCACGTACAAATAGATGATGCAACCTTGGAAGCAACAATGAACACTTTATACCTACTGGAGTTGTTGAACCAACATTATCATTAAATTAAATATATTTTGCATATTGTGCTGTCAGCAGTAAGCACAATAAATTACTCAAAAAAAAAACCTTAAACAAAGATAGCTTCTAACATGGATAACCAATACTGCAAATAACCATTTCGGTAGTGATTGACTTTCTTCACAGTTCATGCAGTAAATCCAAATCTCTATCTTGAATTAAAAAAGAAGGCAAAGCCACTGGTAATCACCTGACAATACAAGCAAATAGTTTGAATAAAACATAACTCCCATGTCAGAAAAAAGGGAGCTTTCTCCATTGATTTCAGTGCAAGAACCAACATAATTATAAGCGGTGCAAACAGTTTTACTAAACTATAAATAGAAAGTATTCTTATGTATTTACATATCTAACACCCAAACTTTGATATTTACATGCATAGAACTCCAATCATTAACATCACATCGGAAATACCACTATCACCTACTTGAAAAAAGTAAAATACACCTTTCCACACATAGGTTTATCACACCAAAGTGTTTGTAGGTGTTAGAAATGTAAATACATAGAAATTGTGACAGAAAATGCAGTTCTTAACAAGATAACATAGTAAAATAGCTCATAAGAGCAAACCAAGTAGCTATAATAAGCTATATGACAACCATGAAGAATCACAAAACATCATCCCAGTATAAGAGAGATCATGCAAGAGGTAGCAAAAGTCTATACCTGTCAGGTTTTCCTGAAGCCATTTCGAATTCTTTGGACTGATATGACTGTCCCACCACCACGAGTACAATCTCCTTGATTCGGCACGAGGATAAGTCGTCATGATTCAAACTAAAAAATAATTCTAACTCTTCTCCTGATACAAAAATGGCCTTCACCACGGCCAAAACTAGGTAGAAATCACTTCACCTTCACCAAAAATACTGTATCATCACAAAAATCCAAATATAATTATTTCTTACATGAAAGAAAGCCAAACAAGTAGAAAATCAATTCAACATAAACAAAGTTTACAAAGTACCTCAACAATAAATTACAAAACGCAAATATAGAATTACCCTCAATCCTCACTTGGTGATGATGGAAAAAACAATTCTTTAATCCAACCTTCAAATAACAGAAAGCAACATCATGAGAGTGTTTGAATGTTTTAGATCATTTTCATCCACCTGGGATTAAAAATATTCAAACCAACAGACAGAAGCAACAATTTAATACTAGAAAAATAAGACAGCTTACCAGAAAAAAAGCAGTGAGCGATGGTAGGTTGAAGATTTACTTTTTGGTTTTGGATGGTTAACTGCTCAGAGGATGTGAAGAACTGAAACTCTGATCAACAGCAGAAATAGAGGATTAAAATAAGAAACAAATTTCAAAAACAAGAACCAGAACCAATAAGCCGTAGAATCCTTTACTTGGGAAAAAAAAATTGAAAATATTTTTACCCAAATATGAGAGAAACTGTAACTGATCAAAGGCAAACAGACCTGAAGAAAAGAGAGAAAAGATATAAAGCCCTAATAGTCCGAATAAACTAGCAAGACGAAGATCATGAGAAATTATAACTTAAGCAGAAAAAGAGAAGAGTTAAAATTAAAAACTGATTTTCGGTTAACTATAGCTCCCCATATCAACTAAATTTAATTTCTACAAAACTCAAAATCTACCAAACTTCAAGAATAACCTGTTATCATGAAGCTCAGCACTTCATTTCCATTGGAACAACCACAAAATCCAAACTTTTCAAAAAAACTTTAATCAGAGACGCAGTTAGACATCCTTTCTGTTTAAAATCGACTCTGAAGGAGTAAATCTCATTAAAAAACAGACGTTAGATGAACGCAGAACCTAAAATCAAAACTTTACAAGCCAAAATGCGCGAAAAAAACCTTCTTTTCAGAAAGTAAAAAGGAATTACCAGATAGAAAAGTTATAGTCCACCGGCTCCTGACAAGCAGCAGCTAAACGGATGATCGCCAGCTGCTTCCCTCTTACGCCATTAACCCATTTCCGTAGCGTAGAAAAACCTCCTCTCGTCCTCCCACTCACTCTCTCTCTCTACAAATCTCTCTCAATCTCTCTCTCTCTACAAAGAGAAACCGAAATGAAGACGGCAATCGCACAAGAAAAAGAAGCACGATCGGAAAGTGATCAGAATGTTGAAAATAGTTGGGATTATAATAATCTTACTGTTTCTTTGTTTGAAAAAGCAATAAAGGAGGAAAAAAACGTTTTTTTCTTTCTTGTTTTCACAGTAAGCTAACATTTCAGGCGATTTCTCTTTAGTAAAGTATGGCTGCTTCCTATTTTGACTTGTTTACTATTATATTTTCTTAAATGTTGAGAAAAATGGGAGCATTTACGTACATTCTATATAATTCTTTTATATTTACATATCTAAAATCTAAACTTTCATTGTTATATAGTTTCTTTTTTAGAAATGAAATGCATCTAATGTATATATTCACAACACCCAATTAATAAATATAAATATAAATCATTATGTATTATTAGGGTGTAAACGAGCCGAACGCGAGCGAGCCATGCTCAGCTCGTGTTCGGCTCGTTTATATTTCGAGTTAAAAAAGTGTGTTCACTCGTTTGCTTAACGAGCCGAACACGAACCGTTCACGAACAAAAAATCATTTTAACAACCCTAATCATGTAGCCATAAGACAATAAGGGTTTGAGCAAGATTTAAAAATTATTATTTATATTAAAACATCATTTGAATCTAATTTAATAATTTTTATTCTATTTTTTTAATCAATATTTTAATTGATCGTAAATCTTTGTAGTCTTATAGTCAATTATATTTTTTTTAAAATACTACTTAATATATATATACTAAAACGAGCCAAAACAGTGTATTTCGAGCCAAAACGGCTCGTATATATAAAAACTTGATGAGTAGTATTTCGAGCCAAAACGAGCCGAACAAGAACGAACACATCTTAGTTCGTGTTCGGCTCGCTAACTTATCGAACGAAATTAACGAGCCGAACACGAGTTATTCGCGAACAACGAGCCGTTTTGACAGCCCTACGTATTATAATGTAAATACACAAAAAAATTTGTGATATGTATGTAAAGTTCCCAAAAAATTTATAAATATCTTTGAATCTACTTGAATAAATTTCTCATAACACGCTCAAATTCTAATCAATAAAAATTGTTCAAATGCTAATCAAAATTTGTTTAAGAGATGTCATCAAGATCACGTTTTAGTCTTAGTATTTTGATTTGTTATATTGGATCAAATACATAACAAAATCTTCTTCTTTTTTCCTTCTTTTTGGCTTTTGATGTGTAGTGTAAAATTATTGTAATTCAGTTTTATATCTTGTGTTTGACAGGATTTTGATGCCTACATTGTATGTGATGGTGGTCTTGTTGGAAAAGTGGGATCCTAGCTTATGGGTTCAGTTAAACGTGGTGTTTAAACCAAAGCCCTCGACTTAGTATCAAGGAATGGTTCCAATCAACCACTTGAGTTGATGAGATAATTTAACCAAGTCAATGGTCTCAAATAACTCAACCAGAGAACCCGACAAGATAATTCACCTCAGATGTCCGACCTCAACTAGTTGGTCAGGACAACTCAACTAATAAGCCTAGAAGAACAACTCGAACTGTTAGGAATTATAATAGAAAATAATTTATTCATGTATGAAATTATGATAAATAATTTTTTTCCCTTAGAATTAAGGAGATTTTTTTTCCGATTTTGTATTTATTTCCTTGTATTATGAATTATTTAATTTTTTTTATTTTATGTTATTTCCTATATCTCCTAACAATTAATATGAATTGATTATTTGAGATATTAGGTGATATATATTTTTCTTTCATATCATTTCATTTTTATTATTTTTACTATTATAGGACTCCTGTAATGGTTATTTATACTCATGTTCATATCAATGAAACCATGAAGTATTCCACTTTAATATGCATTATTCTGAATTTCAACATAGTATCAGAGCAAACACAATTCTGAGTCTTACCATCTCTTCTTCCACGTTGACACCCCATCTATCTTCTTTCTAGGCCAAAACACATGACATACAAGCCTGAATCTAGCAAATTCGATAATCTGAACGACTCTTTGTATCTTCACTAATCAGATTAACTCGGTCTCGTGCTCGTTATGCAACCATTGAATGGAGAAAACTACAATACCTTGAGTCGTGTCATTTTGATGGCGCTTAGCATCAAAAACGAAGAAGGTTTTGTCAACGACACCGTTAAAGAACCACCAGAGACATCCACGACAGAACTTCAATAATGGAGGTGCTGCAACAACCTTGTCAAGGCATGGTAGTTTAATTCAATTGCAGAAGACATTCAAGCAAGTATAATATACAATGAGAGTGCCCATGAAAATTGGCTTTACTTGAAGAAACGTTTTTCTCGTGCCAATAGCGTTCATATTTTTCGTGCCAAAGAAGTCATCCACGATTGCAAGCAAGGTGATATGACAGTTGGAGCTTATTACACCAAGCTCAAAGGGTTATGGGATGAACACGACACCCTCTATAACATTACTAAATGCATGTGTGGTGCCATGAATGAAGTGATGCAGTTTCAGCAAGACCAAAAAACCTTGAAATTTCTCATTGGCTTAATGAAACATACACTGGTATAAGAGGGTAGAGTTTGCTCATGGATCCCCTTCCCAGTGTCAGCAAGACATTCTTTCAAGCTCCAAGAGGAAAAGCAATGCGGGATGACCAATGTAAGTGCACTGCAACCGGAAGCTTCGATTTTTGCCATAAAGAATAATGCATGGAAACCTCCTCATTTAAAGTGTGGAAAATGTGACAAAATTGAGCATACCTAAGACACATGTCGAGCACATCTCAAATGCGATTATTTTGGATTGCAGTGACACATCATCAATGGTTGTAGAAAGCTACAAAGGGCCAATCCAGCACACAATAAGCCTAAACGGAAAATTTTTGCTCCCAAAGTCAACCATGCATATACAAATACATCAACAAGTCTTGCATTATTCACCCTTACAGCCGAACAATATCAAATTCTCATGTCACTACTTGTAGAGAACAAATCTAATTTGATGGTTAATCATGTTGGCAGTACATCAGCCATGAGTGATATCTCAAGTGAAATCTCTTGTGCCTCTGTTTTTGACAAAGAAATGTGATGGATTCTTGACACAGAAGCCACGGATCATATTGTATATTCAACCAACCTACTTACTACAAAATCCAGTGTCACCAATCAAAATGTTCACTTGCCTAACAGGACTACTGCAACTGTCACGCACACAGGCAACATATATTTTGCTGACTTCATTCTACAAAATGTTTTATGTGTCCCTTCCTTCAAATTAAATTTGATTTCCATTAGCAAATTTGAATTTGATTCACAATGTCTTGTCATTTTTAATAATCACAGTTGTGTGCTACAGGACCAACAATCAAGGAAGATGATTGAGATGAGAACTAGAGGAAGACTCTAATACCTTAATACTCCACAAAAGAGCAAGTGCAATGTTACTAATTCACCATCCCCAAATCTCTGGCATAAACGTTTAGGCCACCCGTCGAATAAAGTTTCCAGCTTCTTTCCTTTTCCAATTATAGACTAGAAAATTTATAATGTTTTTTATTGTTTAAAATGCCCATTAGCTAAGCAAACTCATTCATCTTTTCAAACAAGTTCCATTAGCTCAAAAACACCTTTTGAATTAATTCACGTTGACATTTGGGGAGGATACCAAGTTCCTTCAATCACAGAGCGTGATATTTTCTCACAATTGTTGATGATTATACTCGATGCACATTGACTTATTTGATGAACCATAAATCAGATACGCATTCATACATCATCAAGTTCATAAATCTTGTTGAAACTCAATTCAGTCTAAAGGTCAAAATCATTCAAAGTGATAATGGTTCTGAATTCATATTAAGAAATCTTTATTTCGACAGAGGCGTATTCATCACTCCAGTTGTGTCTCCACTCTGCAACAAAATTGCATAGCCAAAAGAAAACATCATCACTTACTCTATATAGCCCAAGCCTTATTGTTTCAAGCTAATTTATCCAAAAATTTTTGGGGAGATCCAATCCTAACTGATATCTACGTAATTAACTGAACACCAATACCCCTTCTCCAAGGAAAGACTCTTTTTGAAATGCTCTTCCAAACATAACCCACGTATGATCATTTGTGTGTGTTTGGGTGTATTTGATTTGCTTCAACACATCATCAGTGGCCAACCAAGTTTGATCCCATTGCCATTCAATGTCTTTTCTTAGGGTATCCATATGCACAAAAGGGCTATAGAGTCTATGACCTTTCAACTGAGAAGGTTTTTATATCACAAGATGTCATTTCCATGAAAACACTTTTCCTTCCCCTTCTTTCACTATAAATAAAGGTTTAATTATGCACTTCACCACCCACACCGGCATGTCTCCATTCGATGAATTACCTTGAGAAGATATTTCATCTTCTCAAGAAAACAAAATCCCCTCTCAAGAGACTCCTTCACCTTCACTCACTCCAAATTTATTCTCAGAACAACCTGCAACTCCAGACCAACAAATACCATCACCATGACCAATGAGAACAACAAAAATGCCTAGTTATTTGCATAAGCATCTTGTTGGTATTTCTATTCCCTCACGACACCCCCCAACATCGAACTTCATGTTGGTCAAAGCTACGGGTATCTTCTATCCATTAACTGACGTCTTGTCATATGCTAGATTGTCAACTAAACATAATGCTTTTACCACCACTCTTTCAATTAAAAATGAGCCAAGAACCTTTATAGAAGCTTCTCGTAATCCAAAGTGGTAGGTTGCTATGCGAGAAGAACTTAACGCACTCAACGCCAATGACACATGGTCCCTTGTACCATTACCACCTAGAAAAAGGCCAATTGGATGCAAATGGGAATACAAAATCAAACTCCGTGCAGATGGGACAGTTGAACGCTATAAGGTCAGATTAGTGGCAAAAGGGTATAATCAAATTGAAGGGCTAGATTACTAGGAAACATTTGCCCCTGTAGCAAAGCTTGTAATTGTTCGTCTACTCCTTGCATTAGCTTCAACCAAGCAATTCCATCTCCACCAACTAGATGTCAATAATACTTTCTTGCATAGAGACCTCGACGAAGATGTATAAATGCCACTACCTCCTGGCCTCGGATGAAATGGGGAGACTCGAGTTTGTAAAATCTACAAGTCTTTATATAGTCTCAAACAAGCTTCACGACAATGGTTCATCAAGCTTTCCACCACTCTAAAGCAAGGCAATTTTATGCAATTAAAGGCAGACTATTTCTTATCCATCTAATCCCGGAATGGTAAATTCATCGCCCTTCTTATATATGTAGATGATGTCATCATTGCAGGGAATGACTTAAAAGAAATCAAATATGTCAAAATATTCTTGAGGAACCAATTCAAATTAAAGGAATTTGGACAATTGAAATATTTCCTTGGCATTGAAGTTGCGCGATCTCAGAAGGGTATTGTGCTTTCACAGCGAAAGCATGCTCTTGAAATACTCGAGGATGTTGGGTAACTCGGCGCAGAATCAAACACTTTCTCTATGGAATGAAATTTTTCTCTTAGCAAATCAAAAGGGGAATATGTCAGTGATCCATCATCATACCGAAGACCAGTTGGGAGATTAATCTACTTGACTATCACACGTCGTGACTTGACATATGTAGTTCATATCTTAAGTTAATTTATGGACAATCCATGAGTGCCACACTTACAAGTAGCCCATCATGTTTTATGTTATGTAAAATAGACAAAAGGACAAGGAATTTTTCTCTCAGCAGAAAGCTCAACCCAACTAAATACCTTTTGTGACGTTGATTAGGCCAGGTGTCATGACACTCGAAGATCAGTTACTGACTATTGCATCTTCATTGGGAGTTCATTAATTTCTTGGAAAACCAAGAAATAGACCACATTATCACATTCTAATGCAGAAGCTAAATCTCGGTCCATGACCGCTACCTGTTGTGAGATTATTTAGTTAAGAGCAATTTTGCTGGATTTAGGGATCATGCATTCACATCCTGCCAATTTATTAACCAAACAACACTTCACATCACCTCGAACCCAGTATACCATGAGCGAACAAAGCACATCAAGATTGATTGTCATCTCATACTGGAGAAAGTTCAAAAAAGAATAACAAAGTTGACTCATGTGTCTACTTTAGAACAACCAGCGAACATTTTCACAAAACCACTAAATTCTTCTCAATTCTCTATACTACTCAACAAGTTAGGAATTATTAACATACATTCCAAACTTGAGGGGAAGTGCTAGGAGTTATAATAGAAAATAGTTTATTCCAGTAAGAAGTTATGATGAATAAATTATTTATTTAGAATTAAGAAGATATTTCATTTCTTATTTTACATTTATTTCCTTGGATTAAGAATTATTTGTTTTCTTATTTTATGTTATTTCATATATCTCCTAACAATTAATATGAATTGATTATTGGAGATATTAGGTGATATATATTTCCTTTCATATCATTTTATTTTTATTATTTTTCATATTATAGGATTTTTTTAAGGGTTATTTATAACCTCGTTCATATCAAGGAAACAATGAAGTATTCCACTTTATTCCACATTATTTTGAATTTCAACACAAACAAATATATATTGGAACTTGAGGGCTTCTTGGGTGTATTATCAGTAGATTCATGTCACAAATAAGATTGCTTCTTGGGTGTATTATCATGACAAGTCAGAAAAAGAAGACAAAGATGATAGATAGAAAATCATTTGGGATTTATTTATAATAAATACATTATTTATAATGTATAAGAAAACATCTCTATAAATATGCAGGGGGAATCCATGAATAGGAAAGGCTAATGTTTATCGCCTTGAATTTTTTAGCATATGTTGTTTGTTCTCTAAATTTCTTTTATAATTCTTTTTTGTGACATGAATCTACTGATAAATCAAGTTCTAACACATACAAATATATAGGATTCGAACCAAAAATTGACTAGGTGCTTTATAATTTCGATATTTTTAGTTTATGATTTTATCACTCATTTAACATGATATAAGTTATTTTTTTCTTAAATTTTTATACATTAATTTCCTCCTATCTTCTATGTTGATAGATATAAATTGTGGAAACAGATTTGAAAGATCTGAAGTATAATTTTGAACTCACAGAGCAAGAAAACATTGAACATGATGTATTTATGGTTTTTTTTGTAATTAGGGGTAATTTTTTTCTGTATTTATTTGTATGTGTTAATCCTCCTCTTTAAAAGGCACTTAGGATTGACAAGAGAATAATGGTGAGAAGTATAAAAGTTGTAACCCCGAGCGGTTTTTATTTCTCTTCACTCAATGCTAGAAATCTCTTTCTCCGTGGACGTAAGCGAATCAATTTACACCGAACCAGGTAAATATTTTGATCTGATTGTTGTTGTGTGAATTTCTTCGTTTTCACATTATTTTTGTATAAATATTAGTATATGAGCTTCATGTCCATGATCGGAACATGGTTCAGCATCAAAAACAACAAATCTGGTTTGTGTTGTTGGCATTTTTGTTAGCATGTGGTTTGACATGCTTTATTGGCAGATCTGATGGTTCCGGTGGTGATTCTGGCATCTTTAACGGTGATTCTGACATGGAAAAGGCAAGGTTCGGCAAAAGGTTTCACGTGAATAGGTTCAAGCATCATGTTGAATCATAAGAAAAATGGAATTTTTTTCTCTTTGTTCGGTTCTGAATTTTGGAAAAGAAGCAAACAAAAGAATTTTTTTCCAAAATAAGAGGAAGAGGTTGGGGAAAGCAAAAAAGGATTTTTGGAAGCAGAAGAAAAAAGTAACTTCAAAAAAAAAAATTTCCCTAGCCAAAAAGAATATTGAAAAAAAAAGAAAAAAAAAGGAAAAGAAAAAAAATAAAAAATGAATTTCAGAAAAAAATATTTTCAAAAAATTATTTCATTTTCAAGCAAAACTTTTTTGTTGTTTGTTTTTTAATTTTTTTTTAAATACTCTGCTAGAGAATTTTTTTTTGGGAAAGAGATTCCAACAGTGAGTATAGTGAATGATAGCATAATATCGGGTTCTTTAATGTTCACTATGACAATGGAAAATTTCATTCTTCAGGTGGTTACGCATCTGTCAAAATAGATGTAATAAAATTCAACTTTGACATGTGGTGATGCGAGAAATGAAATCACTTTGTTCTTTAAATTTGGAGAAAGTTCCAAGATAGAGAGGAAAGAAAAGATGTCAGAGAGATTAGTTGGAGAAGTGGAGAAGAACCAGAGTGTTTGTGGCTTGATCCAAAATTGCTTGACCTAGGAGATCAAATATAATGTGATCATGGAAACTTCTACAGGAAAATTGTGGAGGATTTTGGACAACAAATATCTTAAGAAGAGCGTGGAGAACTATCTCCATATGAAGCATTAACTCTACAAATTTCAAATTAGACGATGAGTTACTATTGATGAGCACTTGAATGACTTCACAAAACTGTTTGCAGATTTATTAAATTTGGATGAGAAGGTTGGAGATGAAGACATGACGCTCCTTCTATTGAATTTACTCTCAGATGTGTACAAAAACTTCATCATTCATGGGAAGGAGGTCTTGAATTATGGAAAAATGAATATGATAATGTTGAATCATTATTTGCATTGAAGGGGCGAGGAAGTCACAAAAGATGGAGTCAACTAAGTCACTTAATCTCCAACGTGGCACATCTAAGAAGAAGAAGAATAATAAGAGTTCGGTAAAGAAAGGCAACATAAAATTACATTTGTGTTAGAGGGAAGCAAGTGGATGTCTCTTCTTCCAGGACCAATGCTTTGTATTCTTTGCAAGATTTTCCTGACAGTATCAACTCCAATTTTATTATTGTGATTCAGATTTAGTTGAAAACATAAACTTTTTGACTTATGGTCGAGGTGTGTGGAAGGTGAGGAATGATATTAAAATTCATTTTCTTCCTCTACTTTGAATGATGTGTCCAAAGCATGGCACTATTTCTTTTCTGTCAAGCTTCTCCCCTCGACAAATTTGGGTGTAGTTACTAGGGATAGAGTTGCATTAATTTTTTGTATTCAAATGGTAAAATCCATAGATTTTGGATCCCTAATCCATCATTGTATTTTCAATATGACAAAAAGGGGATCTACAATTGGTTTTGACCAACCCTCTTCTGTTTTCACTCTGTGTCAAAACTCTCGTGTTGCCTTTGAGAGTTGGGAGGAGCAACCCCACCCCTTGAAGCTCATCTATAAGAAAAATATTTGGATTTATAGACAACATACAGTTTTAGGGTGAGCTGAAAGTTCCTCCTGACCTTCATCCTCTACCTTTAGGCCTCGCCCTTCTACTTTTACACCTTTTATAGCTGAGCGGGTTGGAGAGGCTAGAGGATGACATATCTATTATTTAGACCAACATGTAAGATCTAGTGGATAGGGTAGCACATATGGATTGGAAAAACAAAAGACAATTCGATAATATTGCAAATTATCAGGCGCCCATTTGTAGATATATAGGAGAACCCAATGGTAAGGAGAAGAGAATCATATTATTTTTCTCAATTACTCTTTGTATTTGCCTAATGAAAAGACTTGCCAACCTATGGAAGAAGACAAGGAGGACGAAGAAGAAGAAGAAGGAGGAGGAGGAGGAGGAGGAGGAGGAGAAGAAGAAGATGAGGGTGGTGATGATTGAGTTAGCTATTGTTTCTGTTCGCGGGATATTTTAGTAGGTTTCACTTGACTTCTACTCTTATGGTTTGACTTGTTCTTGTTAATGGTGAGTTATGTTTTGGTTGTAATATGTCTTATTGTACTTTGATATGGACTTTCACTTTTGTTCTTTGTTGTTGTTAGACTTTAATTATTTTAATTACTTTGAACTCTTTTATTTATGTTCAATTATTGTATTGATGCAATTTTATATGTTATTGCTGCTTTTTTTATTCATATTCATTACTTGTGAGGAGTTAACTTGTACTGGTGTCATAGGTATGTTTGTTGCTATTGTCATATGTTTTTAATTACGTTTTAGTTTTGTAGTTGCTTGTAGTTCTTGTTCCTATGTAAACAAAACACTATAATTTGATACTTTTTGATATATTTAGAGTGGAATAAATTTTAGACCACAATAGCCTTAATAGAACAAGGAACATAGTTATATAACGATTAAACTCCTATTGAATTAAACTGAACTTGAAGTAGAATGATCTTTGAAAGTTCACAAAAAGAATATTTTATTGTCTTATTTAATTTTTCAAGAAGATCTGAGTAATAGGTAAATTAATTTCATATAGATGTGATCTTTTGAAAATTTAGCCTCCATTTTATTTGAATTTGATGTTAATAATTTATAGCTTCTAAAACTTGAATTAAAAAGAGGTTGTTGGAGCATTTTACTTTCAAGGGGGTTGTAGTAAAATTCAAAATCATTACAAAGATAATCAAGATATAGTAATACTTTAGGATGTGAATGAAAAAAGGGGTTAACTTTAGAGAAATAGGATTGAAAATATTCATCCTATTAAAAAGAAGAAAAGAAAAGAAAAAAAATTAGATGAAAAAAAATATTGCAAAGAAGCTTGAGGAGAAACCTGAACAAAAATTAACTTTAGTACTATTCTTGTACATTGAAAACTCTTTAAAATTCCTTTAATTAATTTTGTTTATATGTTTACATGTTATTAGAAATTACCTTATGGAAGACTAAATTCTCTTGAATTTTATATCTATATTATATTAGCTTAACAGTTTAAATCCCTTGAAGTGAATATGCGATTGAATAATATTTGAAGAAGTTCAAAGTTTCTTGAAGCACATGTGTTTGAATAATTCAATAGATGCTTTACATAGGTGGTCACTTATTAAAACTCATTTTACATATGTCCAACAAGATCTAATACTTTTGTTTTGTTGTTACTTGGAGACAAGTAACCTTTAAGTTTGAGTGATTTTGATATGTTAATAGTTGGTACTTAAGTATTACTCTTTTTTTGTATTTTTCATGTCAATAGTACATTTTAGAAAGATTGTTTGTTGTTTCTTTCAGGTTAATGCAAGAAAGAAGATGAACGGGAATTGAATTGAATCAAATTGATGATTGGAGCAAAAATGTACTATTTAGCATATAGGTGTTTGGCCACTAACACCTAGACACTAGAAACCTTTCAATTTGAGCAACAAACCCGAGATCATAGCAACTAGGCACCACACATTGGGCAATAAAGCACTATTATGGGTACTTAAGGGCTACGATATTGGGCGCTTAGGTACCAGATTTAGATTCTTAATTGAGAGCTTGGCACTTAGGTGCCCGAACTTGCTATTGACAGTTAGTGCAGTTCAAACTTTGAGATGAAGAGAAAGAAATATAAAAGCTTTAATGATGAAGTTAAAAGGGCTCTTCCATCACATTTCTTCTGCCATTTTGTCGAGGGGAAGTGAAGGAGAAGTCCTAGGAAGAGTAATCAAGTAAAGAGAAGAGATGATTGAGGGACTTTGTGGATTGTGTGCTTGTTGCTTTAACCTATTCTGGAAATAAGAAAGGAGAGAAGTACTTGAGTTCTTATTTTGTTCTTTTAGCTTATTTTTGCAAGACTTGTGTATTATGAATTTTATTTGATCAAACATGTTGCTTTGTGGTCAAGAATGCTTTGAGAATAATTGCCCTTTCTTCCTTGGGAAGAAGATAAAGGATGGATGTATGTGATATTTTCTTTATGTGATTTAAATGGATGATGATTAACTCTTTGTGCTTTATTTACATTTTATTTCATCCAAGTAGGGTGTTAATATTAATTGAGTTGCAAATCTTTGAAGATATGAAAATATAATCGATTGAGTTAATCACATTAATTTGGTGGAATAGGAATATATATGATATGTTAATGCAAACTTATAACGAGATGTTTGTGCATGCGACAAAGGTTGGTATCGGAGAACTAATCTGATCTTTAGACAATCTTTCTTATTCAAATGAAAGGGAGAAAAAAAGAGAATTTCTCATGTTCGTCATTTGATTTATTATTGAAGTTATCACAAACACTTTTCTATTGAACCTTTTCAAAGGAGAATCTTTCTTCATACTAGTGTAACTTCAAACTGATTGTTGGTAATTTAAGAGAATTGTATAGGATTTTAATTACACCAAATTTTCAAGCCAGGGCTAACAATCGCAGACTAGAACTTTTCCTGATTTGAGCTTTCCTTGTTCCATATGGGATTGAAAACCAGACTCTAATCTCTATACTACTAATACGCCAAGTATATTTTTGTAAGTCGCTCGTGCTTTGCATCACTTTGTGCATGTCAAAATTCAACACATATCATAGCCAGTTGAACCACCTTCTTTCTAGGCTATCATCACTGCTCAACCAACACAAAAAATAAATTACAAATACAAATGATTGCAAATAATACCAGCTCAAAATGAAGTATCCATAATACCAGCTCAAATATGAATAACTGAACAAGAAGCACCTCAATTAGAAATTATCAACCAAAAATTCAACCAACAACAATGGTTGTATATAAAAATCCCACAATCAAAACAAAATCAATCTAACATTAATGAATGAAGAGCCCAAATCGAATAACACATTTCCAAATTATAACAACAATCAGCAACATCCTAACTCTACAAGAAAATAGCATACAAAATCAAATAAACAAAATTAGCCAACAATGAAACCCATAAGAATTCCTCATTCTAACCAATTCTAAGTGAACTTTTTTAAACTATTTTATTACAAGCCTCAAACATTTAGACCTAAGTTAAGCTCAATAAATAGCACTATTATCATCATAAAAATAACCATTTAAAAACAAAATTCCAAAAAAATTTTTAGTCAAGAAGAGGCTCATTATGCTTTCAATTAAAGCTAGTTGGTATTAGTTATAAAGAGCTGAAGGTAATCACATGCTTTTAATATATTATATGGTTGTGTGTTCAAGTCATAAATTCAAACATTTTTATTTGGTATTATTATAATTTTAGAAAAAAAAAATAACTCTTTTTCAACATGTGTGGATGCATAATTAATGCCTCATCTAGGAAAAATTATTCTGTACGGACACTGCATGGTGTCTGATACACCATCGATTACCGTAATGATGTATTTCAGTAGGTCCACTTTCTTTTT
>NEWO01000111.1:845274-877896 GCA_003013225.1 Phalaenopsis aphrodite
GATAAAAATTTAAGTATAGGTGCTAAATATGTAATAATGCAGGAATTAAGTGGTATGGTCGTAAATATATATATTTTTTAAATAACTGACATCAGTATGTACCGTGCTTTGCAAGGGGTTGAAAGCAATAATAATGTTTATTAGTTGTTTGTTGAACCGTAATATAAATAGTTGAAAGGTCAACAAATATATTTAAATTTAAACTAAATTAAGGATTTAATAAAACATTTTAGTATTAATTAATTATTAATTTATTTTTTTCAATAGTTAAATTTGATAAGTCACCAACAAAATTTCATCTGCCAACACGAATCTCTATGCAATTTTTAAACATGAAACATTCAAATTTCGATTAAAAGTCATCCAGAGCTTCGATTTCAGTAAACTTATAGTCAAATTGATCGACTCGATGAGACGGACCTAATGATGCAAAAAGTAGTCTAATCCGAGTCAAATCAAGCCCAGATCAAATCATTAAACAACTCTTGAAGGATTTCCGGAGGCATTTGAAAGATCAAACAGATGTTGAATCTAGTGAGTTCATAGTTGAATTGAGCATCTCGACAAGACGAATCCAACGAGCTCAAGATTGGTCAATTCTGACATCGTTAAGGCACTTAAATGTTCATCAAAAGTCATTTGATCAAGGGAAGCTCTCCGGACCGTCTGATCAAAATGGTTCATATTCCTGCATTAATTGCACTCAAAACACTATAAATAGAGCTTCACCCCTCACATGAAAGGGGGAGACTTAAGAGAGAACTTGGGGCTTTGAGAATGAGCTCAAGTCCAAGATCATCCCTGTCATCATCGATCGCCGCCGACCACCACTAACCGTCGACCACCACCGACTACGGTTGATCGTCGTCGATCACTGCTGACCTCTGTCAACCACCGTCGATCGTCATCGACTATCGTCAGCCACCATTGTCCTCCGTCGACCACCGCTGACCGTCATCGATTGTCGTTGACTATTGTCGATCACCGTCGACCTCCGTCGACCACCGCTGACTAGAGCTCGTCAGTCGGCGTTGTAACTTGGAAAGCTAGTAACCCTTTCCGTCTGTGGGACAAGGGGCATTGTAATCATCAACTTATAGTTGATTTTTATAATTGGGCCAGACCCCGTGGTTTTTCTCCTCTACGGGTTTTTCACGTAAAAACTTCTGATGTCATGACAACTTGATTCATTTTCATTTAAGTGTGTGTTGAATCCTCGTGCAATGCTAAGACGATAATTCATTACTCTACTGCCGTGAATTTTCTAGCACGCATCAGTTTGGCGCCGTTTGTGGGAATATTTCAATCCCACAACTAAAGTACTTACGCGGTCTACTATATGGCCACCAGACACAATGTTCGTGACAATGGAGCATCCCGCTCCAACACCAATCATTCGAGGGAGCAGTCACGAAGCCAAGGGCCGCATGCTTCTTCATCTTCCCGCCCTAGAAGATGTTATCCTACCAACGAAGTGTTTCGGGTCCTTTTATAGAATATCGAATGCGTAGAATGGAGGAGACTCAACTAGAAATCCTACAGCTCCTACGCGGGGCTTAACAACTGTTAACTCAGCAACGTACGAGAAACATACCGCTCAGAGGAACTCGTACCGGACCGCCTCCTCAAGAAGGAACACATCCCTTGTCAGGTCGTGATGTTGAACTCCAAGATAACGCAAGTTCTACTCATCCATCTTGTGCAGCTCATCCGACATCGCCACATTTTCCTACTATTTCAGTTGATGTCATTCGTAATGACCTACGACGCCTCGTCCGGGAAGAGTTTTCCCTAGAAAAAAAGGATCGTTTCTACACTCATCGCAACATACATGAATCCTCTCCCTTAGTGGATGTGATTCTCCAACACCTCATCCCAACAGACTTCAAGCTTCCGAACATCGATACATATTAAGGGATAACCGACCCCAACGAACATATTGATCATTATCGAACTATCATGCACATTCAACGGGCCTCTGATGCACTTTTGTGTCAGGTTTTCACAGCTATTCTTAAAGGACAAGCTCGGTCCTCCAACACCCCGTCGCAATACTCTGTCACAATGTTTCGCTGCAACTCTTCGCCGCAACTCTTTGTCGCAACTCTTCACCGCAACATCGCCGCAATGTTTCGCCACAACACTTCCCCGCAACATTTTACAATTCTTCGCCTCAACGTTTCGTTGCAACACTTCATCGTAACATTTCACCGCAACATTTCGTCGCAACTCTTCACCGCAACATTTTGCTGCAACACTTCACCACAACGAGAAAGAAGATCTCGTTTTTTACATGCTACGCAGGACGGGAACAACTTTCTTTTTTGGGAAATCCCAGATCACCTCCTAGGCAGAGACGGGGACTCCACATTTTTTTCTCCTCTCGTTGGCCTATTTATAGGCTGAAAAACCCCTCATATTCATGATAAAATTAATTAGAGTCATAAAAAACATTTATTTATTAAAAAAAACTTTTCATTTCATATTCACTCAATTTTTTTACTTTTCAAAATATGTTTTATAGCTAAAATTAATTAAAATCTTATTTAGAATTTAATAAATTACTCTTTTAAATTCTATTAATTTACCATAACCCTTGGAATTCTTTTTAATTAATTAAATTCAGTTTGGATTAACTCTAATAATAGCAGACTTTTAATTTATCATGGTCTTTCAGATCTCGTGGCCCGCTTCATTCCGCAGGTTTGAATTTTGTGGCCTACTCGTGGCCATTCCGCCTGCCGGATTCCCTGGTCCTCTTCAGGTTCCGCCAATTCCGGGTCTCGGGTTTGGCCCACCGGGTCCAAACGCAAGGCTCTCGGATTCGGCCCGGTTTACAAACCCAATAAAATAAATGTACAAATATAAATATTTTGGGTGGAATTTGATCTGACGCCACCTATAAAAGACAAAAATCACATACCAACTGAGCTAGGCTCAATTTGATTACATATAAAGGATAAATAATAATATTATATTCATACTAATAGTAATAAACTACTTATGTTTTTGTATGTCTTACAAAAATAAAAAGTCTATAGATTTTAATATTTTCGAAAGAAAAAAAATGTGACTTACATATTATATGACCCTATATAATTAAATATGAAAACTTAGAAGCTAGATATTGTAGTATATATGTAAATCCCTTTAAATTTTAATAATGATTGCTCTCTTAAACTTTTAGTTATGTCAACATTAAGAGCAACTAGTGGGGTGCATTAAGATTATAATTTAGAGATGTTTGATACATATATTTGTAATTAGATGAACACAAGATGAATGGCTTAGCACTATTCTATGAATGAAAAATGGGATGTTAATCATGATATAGATGGAAGTCAAGAAATTTATCAACATTTGGTTTTGAAATGTACGTGCACATGACATTTGAAAAGTGTGACATTTCTCACTATTGTTAAGAGAGGATGTGATTCAATCAAACTAAACCACTATTAATTGGCAAGGCGTGTTTTTGTTAATGCTTAGCTTTCTGGGAGTTAATTAGTTGGCTATGTGAATTTTCTAATATAGCCACTAAAATATTTATGATTTTCTTATGTTTGTACATTATAGGATATTATTAATTGTTTTTTTTAATTAGGTTAAGATGTTAATCCAATGAATATGAATGATGTGTCACTATCAAACGATTATATCAATGGTATTGATTGGTTTCTTAATTTGCATTATAGAAAAACTGAGAATATGTCAATAAAAAATAGATTAAAACTTTATTTATAAAATATCATGATAAACATGTTTATACAAATGATGATGACACACTACATCTATATGGAACAGTAATCACCGAGTTTATTTAATTTGGTTATATCAAAGGTGAATCAGTAAGTGAGAGAGTTTTATTTATAATTAACATTATGAGATGTGTTTGATCCTAAAAATTGTTCAAGTGTTATAAGAAACTAGCTATGGCCTAAAGGCTTGAGAAGAAGATTTATTATGCATCATTCTAAGATTTAACAATTGAAAAAACTACAAAATCTTTTTGTGTAATGACTAGTGCCAATGAATATCTATGTGAATATTGCAAGCAACATTCAAAGTTATTAGCAATTGTTCAATTTCTAAGTTGAAGTTAAAATTGGCTTTTCTAATATCCTTTATGATCATTATATATATAAAAAAAATAATGCAGCATATTAGATTTAGCATGTTAGAATTTCATTTTTAAAAAAGTTTTGACACATTGACCAAATATTTAAACAAAAATATCTTTTGATCGTAGATATCTACATATGTTTGACGTGAAGAATATCCAACTTTAGATATGTACAAATTGATTTAATCATTTTGGGCAAAAAAGTATTCCTTATATTCGTTAGTGTTTGCTTTTGCATACAACTTATCATCTTGAATGTGTATTTAAGTTTGATAAATATACATTTGAATAGTTTTATAGATTTTATCATGTTATTTGCAACGAAACATAGCAATATTTCATTTTGAAACTTGTATGTTGACTAATGCAATATGAATTCATTTAAATGTGTTTTTGGTTGATGGTTGGTCGCTCCACTAAATTGTATATTGAAAAGACTCTTACAATCACAATCTATCATAATTGATTTACAAGATCTAATTTTTTTATCAATACCAATGTCAAAAAGACATTTTGCGACTAATGCCAATCACAAAAAATGTCTCTATATAGCTTATGTTAGGTTTTTTTAACACTTAGTGACACTCTATAAGAATTACTAATTAAACGTCCTTCAAGGCGAAGTATTTTATCACATACAAAACAAACAATGTCATAGTAAAAATAGCATAACATATTAAACAATTTATTATTTGCATCAATAAATTTGGTTACAAATAATCATCTTTCTTATACATATAAATAATATTTGAAGTCATGGTTGGTGATCCTAATGCAAAGGGGTTATATATTAGAAAATTGTTAATGCAACAAAAATAATGTTGAGGGGGTCCAAGTGCGTGCTTAGATGAATATTAAGTTATAAAGTAAGTTGATTTAGGCCTAATTAGATGCATTTAGGCTAATCTTGAGAGAAATGAATGTGTGATTTAGTTCTCTTTTTATTTTCTTACTCTAAATTATATTTTAGCCTATCTAACATTCCTATGTATTTGCCTATCTAACATTTTTAGGCTCAATTACTATGTATTTGCCTATCTAACATCTAAACTTCAATTTTTACATGTATGCCCCCATACATCTCCATGAAAAGGTGTATTTCATATTTTAAAAGTTCAAATGATGATATTTTTTCATGCAATATGAAATATTTGGATGTTATAAAGGAAAAAAAAAGTAAAGTGTAGCTGTTTCATATGTAAATACCTGGGAAGTATGTAATATGTATGCAAAAATGTTATAGTACTGACAATATAATAAAGATATTGAATTGGTGCATTCATCCAAATCCTGAAGAGCTGGAGAACTTTGTGACTCCGGACTTCACTATTTACAATGTTGGACAATTTCCCTGCAATCGGTACACCAATTGCATGACATTATCCACAAGAATAGACATAAACTTGGAGAGGAAGGAAAGGGTTTGTCTGGGCACGCAATACGCCGGATTGTGATGGTTGTCTTCTTTCCTGCTTTATTTCTACAGCAAGTCCAATGCTTCCGTTATTTTGTTCCAGCTCGATAGGTCATAGAAATCTACTATTTAATTTCAATGTGGTTGTCATCGTTAAAACACAACTAATATTGGGCTGATTTATCTACTTCAACATGCTGGCCGACGTTGCTTAGTTTCCATGGCGGATCTTGCTCTTTTGGAGTAACATCGCACACTCTCATGGATTTGTCCCTGCAGTCTCTACCTTATCATGTTTGGAGCCACCGGATATACATAAGTTTTGCTTCATTTTTGTTGAATCTAGAATTGTCCTTTGGAAATATGCTTCGATAGTTAGAGCCGGAAAAAGCAGGAGTGGAGAGCGAAGAAAACAACGGGCCCTTTTATTCATGGTCAAGCCTCATATTCATAGGAGGTCTTCCTTTACAATTCAGAAAGGAGAGAGCGAATATGAAAATAGCTCTCAACTATCAAACGGGAAGAGCGATTATGGAAACTCCCCTTACTACAATTAATGTGCTGATTTAAAACTAAATTTATATTATAATTTGAATTCGGATATAGCAGTAATCAGCCGATCGACGTGTTCTGGTTCGGTCAACCTAAAAGACGGGCCTAGTGGAGGTCGTTCCTGTCAATGTATGAGCAGTTGGTCGGTCAGATGCTTATGATTTTACATATCTTACCCTTAAAATTTGGCTTTCTGTACTTCTTTCTGGAAGAATTGCTGTAAAGTGGTTATGTCCTTCAAGAACACTGTTGTAGATATGGAAGCAGAGAATGGCCAGATGCTTATGATTTAATTCTTCTCCATGTGAATCCAAATCAAACCTCTTTATTTATAAGAATTGATTGACATATATGTAAATTTTTAATTTAGGCCTAAGAGATGTAAATACATATGGATTGAATGATGTATATGTAAAAATTAATGCTTTGGTGTCAGAAATCTAAATATGTGATAATTGAGCGGTATGCATGTAAATTTTTATTTAAAAAATAATGTTTTTTTTAGTAGTCTCATTTTTAATCTTATTTAAGTTAGCCTTTCAAAATTTAGTTTTTTTATTCTTTATGTCATTATTTTAATATTGTGAAATTGTGCCTAAGGCAAAGTATTCTCTTACTTTAACACAGCATAGGTCAATTTCTGAGGGACTTCAATTGTTAAAATTCCCGAGCAGATATGTTTCAAATTTAAGTCGTCGTATTGTGTGGAGGTGGGAAGGATAACTAGAATGAAAAACCAAGATTGACATATTTTTCTCCAAAATTTTATGCCAATTGCGCTTAGTTGCTTACCGAGCAGTATTTTAAATCCAATGATTGAAATCAATGTAATCTTCAAGGAGGTAAATACAGCTTGTTTGAATGTTGCTGGCATACGACAGTTAGAAACAAACATTCTAATAATATTATATAAGCTCGAAAGAATATTTCCACCTAATTTTTTTACTCCATAAAGCATTTACCGGTACATCTTCCACACGATGCCTTACTTGGAGAACCAGTACAATATCGTTGGATGTATCCATTTGAAAAGTACATATCAACGCAAACAAACTATGCAGTCACTGCTTTGTTATTAATATTGTGAAATTGGGCTAAATAATAATTATTTAGAGATTTCTGAATACACTGAAGAAAAATGTGAAGAATAAAATACGACCAAAATGATCTATATGTGAGACATATTTACTTCAAGAGACCACCACTTTCTACTCCTAATATTTTGTGCAAGAAGAATCCATCTCATTGGGTGTACTGCCTCCCTTGACACTTTCTGCTTTTCAGCAATTTGGTGAATCATTAGGGAGGTGCACATCATGTTATCTCAATGATCAGGAACTTGGAGCAGCGACATTTTATGTTCTTCTAAATTGTGATGAAGTTCAACTTTTTATTGAGTAAGACACTAAATTTTATTAATAGTTTATCTTTTATGGTGAAAATATTATAATGAGCTAATCCATAAATTTAACAATGTGGTAACAATCTATTCTTATATTCGTTGAACTTGATTGAAGATGATGTCACAAGTGAGGAGATAGAAAATAATTTTCTCGATGGTTAACAACACGTGCAAATTAGAGTTTAACAAATTTATTAAACAACTAAGATAATTGTTTTAAACTATCTTCAAAGACACATAAGTTTTTATGAATTACTAGATTCATGATCGGAATAATGGGGTAACAGATCAGGGCTTGATTGATCTTGCTTGGGGACACATGTGCATCGTAAGAATTTGGCAAATTTATGATGTAAATGTCTACAAGTTTCATATGAGCTCCTGCTCAGAAGAAAAAAATACTTCTAATTCTGACATTTGTGTTAAAATAAATAATAAATAAGATGATGAGATATATTACTATGAGATTCTCGAAGAAATTGTTGAACTATCATATTCTGACTATATTGGTGGGAGTCTATTCTTGTTCAACTATGATTGGTTCGATTGTGTTCCTAATCATGGAACAAGGGTAATACAAATGCATAATATCATATAAGTAAAATTGAACATAATATATGGTAAATTTGATCTGTTCATTCTAGTAAGGCAAGCAAGTCAGGTATTTTATCTTCCATATTCCAATAGAATAAGAGACAAAGTTGAGTGAGCAGTAGTCATAGCGGGTAAATCTACAATGACTATTGATATTCAGAATTTAATTGAACACGCTCATCAAAAAATGGAAATGACAGATTCATATATTTCACTTGATACAATCCATGAAGAGGTCAATTTTAGAGGACTCTAGTGGTGAACACAAACAAATTTGTAACAATGAGTATGATTCTGACAATGTTTTGGATGAAGTAATTTTAACTACATTCTTAGTGACTCATCAGATGAACATAACTAAGATGTGTAAGTTAAACTAACTGTGTAACTCTGTGTTTTTTAGTTTTAGTGGTTTGTAGATTACACATTACTATTTTATTTATTTTTTTACTTTGTACTTTTGTGCTTTCAGTTTCAATAGTTCATAGATTGCACTTTATAGTTTTCCCATCTGTTTATTACAGACTCTTGTGCTTTCAGTTTTAGTTGTTTATAGATTGCACTTTACAGTTATTCTTTTCATTTACTGTGTGCTCTTATATTTTTGTCAATTTTAGTAGTTTGTAGATTGCATGCAATTTACCATTTCCCATTCTTTTTACTACATACTACTGTATTTTTAAGCTTTAGTAGTATGTAGTTGCACTAATTAATTTTACTTTCTTACTTTCTGTGGATTTTGGAGGGAGAGGAGGTCTCTCTCCTGTCAGGAGTGGAAATCCGCTAACAGATGAGGTCGTGGGTGTGGTTTTGTGGAGGCGATCATTGCGATCGACGCACCCCAGCAAGCCTCCACCTCGACTCCCACCACACCATCACCACCTCTAGTTGTGAAACCACAAGCACTACCTCCACCACACACGACCACGCCACCACCACCACCACCTTCTGCGGCCATAAAACTACCACCACCACCAGCCGTGACCACGACACCATCACCAACCGTGACCACGACACCACCATCACCGTCACTATCAGTTGCTCTTGAAGCGCTTGCTAGTTTTAACAGCATGAGCAGTCGTCATTAGCTCCAGGCAATATTAGGAAACACATAAGTTTTAATTTAAAACTTACATTACTACTTTATTTTTTTTTTAATTAATAGAGAACTATTCATATGTTATTTTCAAATTTACTCCCCCACACAGACCATTCATTTCATCAGAGACATTATTTAGAGCAAGTGTGATAACCATAGTTATCTTGGAGGGAGATCCCGATGGCAGTTTGGGATACATGGTTTGGTGAGTTTGCAATAAACTCCAAACTTATGTATGTATTTTTATGAATCTAATATTTTCTAATTCAATTTATAGAAGAAGTGGTCCTGACCCCTTGAAGAAGAGGCACACATTCAGAGGCATAAGGGGAGTGATCGTCTTTACGACCAGTTCAGCGATATAAGCTAGACACATGAGTGTGCGCCTCTTGTGGCTCAGTGAGGATGTGCTTGTTGCCCTACTTAGGGCATGGAAGTCTCCCGAGTATTAAAAGAAGAGGGGGCATGCCAAGTAGATTTGTCATTCTGACTGCGAGAGCATGGGGACCTTGAAGCATACTAGTTAAGCACTCCCACATACAGAGTACAAGAGTAGACTGATAAGACTTATTTTCTGCATTAAATCTAAATTCACAAGCTCCCACATAATTCACAAGTTTAATTTGTACTAAATTCAGACTATTAAAGTTTATTTAGTCTCTAACTTTTATTAATGATATTTTTTTATAGGAGGCCTTCTAGAGGCTCAAGGAGAGTCGATCATATTAGTCAGGCGATGGTTTGGGCACATCTCACGGTCCTTCTGAGTACGACTTGTGGAGCGAGGTCATCGGCGGCAAGAAGAATGATAAGGTCTACGGGTTGGGCTCTCAGGCTCCGCCTTATGATGCCTACTCGACCTCTAGCACATTTGGTGCATCCACTTCTACTACACATGAGGAGGAGATTCATCGCCATGTAACTGATGTGGTTATTACCCAGGTCTTCAACCACATAATCACCTCAAGATCGGAGTCGGAGCAAAAGATGAAAGTAGAGATTGAAGCGGCGTTGCGTTCTGAACTGTAGAAAGGGAAGCAACCAGTTCAGGATGAGAATGAGGAGGATAGTAATGAGGAGATGACTAAGGGGCATGAGTAGGGGTTATTTTTTATGTTTATTTATGTTAAATTATTTATTGGTTGTGAAAAATATTTTTATTGGACATTTATTCATTTCATTTGGTTTAATGCAACTGTTTTTCTTTTATTTATGCATATGATTTATGTGTTAATTTGTTTCATTACTACATTGTGTTGTATGTAGATCGTGTTGTTACAATTGCAGGTGTGTAAACTGTAGTGATGAAGGAGGACTTTAATTTCTTTTCTAATGTAACAGGTTTTCGACGGTCTTACAACGCTTTGAGTATGTCCTGAAGGTTTTTTTATGGGCTATCAAACAAACAACGTTTAAACAGAGTTGCACTTTTTCTACTGATACAACTGTCGATAATTTTCAACGATTAACCGACGATTGTGTTAAACTTTACCAACAGAGGCACGACACTTTTCCTACAAACGTGCAACACTTTTCCAACAGATTTATAAGTCGATTATGTTACTAAAGGTAAAACTATCGTTAAACATGTTATGGTATTGAATCAACAGCGACGATTATTATACGTTTGATAACCGTTGATATGTGTAAACCATCGATAAATCAGCAGGTAATTTTATAACCAACAACTGTTTTTGCTATGTCGAATAAACCGTAGCTAATCCAGCAGTAAATATATTATATTTTTTTATATATTATTAGTGATGGTGTTTGACCATCGATAACCAAAATTTCTATAGTGATTCAATCAAAATTTCATTTCAAGCTTATTTTATCTAACAACTACAAGACCCGACATCTTGTATGCAACAAGTATACAGTCAATATTTATGCAAAGTCCAAGCCATGTTTATCAAGTAGCAGCTAAGAGAATTCTTAGATATCTACAAGAAAAAATAAACTATGACATCTAGTATGAGTCCATTCATTGCTCAAGACTAGTTGGATATACTGATATTGATTGGGTCAGATCAATGGATAACATGAAGAGCACATTAGGATATACATTCAAACTAGACTCAAAAACATTTACCGGAACATCAAAGAAATAAGCAACAGTTGTATAATCGTTGGATGAAGCTAAATATATTAGAACTACCACAGCTATAAGCCAGGCTATATGACTAAAATACATACTAGAAGATATGAGTGAGCCACAAAAAGAAGCTATATAAATCTATTGTGAAAGCAAGTCAACTATAATAATGACAATATGTCTTGTATTTTATGATAGAACTTAACATATTAGTATCAAATATCATTTTATTATAGAAGCTTAGGCCAATTAAGAAATTTTACTCATGTACTGCATGATTGTTCATGATTGGAGAACAATTAGTATATATATATATATGTTTAGATGTAAATATATATGAGAGTTATAATATATGTATATAGATCTTCAGCTTCGATCAGTTTAGCACAACTAAAATCATTAATAACAGACAAGAAATCTGTATTTAGTAGATTAATGACTACATATCCTTCATTAACAAAACTAACCAACAGAAATCTGTGTATTCAACATAACTACTCATATAACAATAATACAGCAACAAAAACCATGAAAAAATACTAATCACCAAAAACCAACGCCAACTCGAGAAATCTTATACACTGATAACTGAAGCAGAAGCAAGCACAACCATGAAAATCAAACTGACAAAAATCATGATAGAAATTTTAACCGTGTTTCCATATGCTCCACTTGTATCCACTGATGGAACAACGTCCGATCCACCGCCCGGAGTGTCCGGCGTCGACGGAGAACCACTAGATGGCGGCGGCAGAGAATCTGCATAACAATACTCCAGCTTTGACAAATAGCTCAAAGAGATCTAAACAAAGGCAAACAAAAATTTTGATGAAGATTAAGCTTACCAATGCATTGGACGATCGCCGGCGTATGAACGTTGCAGGCGTCGGGCAGCGCAAGCGCCTGGGTCTTGTTAATAGAGATACCGAGAGCCGACCCGCCACCTCCGAAGAGAAACGTACAGAGGCATTGAGGTTCCAAATTGGTTGAGCGGAGTTGGGAGCAGCACGAGCTGGGTGGCGTTGTTGTGTTGCCTGAGATGTAGTTCAGACAGGACGACAGATCTATGAGAGTTGAACTGCAGGAGTTTGACGATTGCACGGCGGTGATGGTGAAGAGGGTGGAGATGAGGAAGGCGGCGAGGGCTAGTTGGAATTGGTTGGGAGCCATTTGTGGGAATGTAGAGGAGGATGAGGGTGGAAGTTGGAAGATTAGGGTTTGGAAGGTGGAGGAGACTGTGGAGGCTGATTAGGGTTTTATAAGGGTAGAGTTGGGCTGAGGTTGGTAAACTGTTATTCCTAATAACTTACAGATGGAGAGCTAAGCAGAAGTTGTAAATCTGTGGTTTTAGACTGCAAAATAAAAATGGATGGGAAGGGTTGACTGAGAGATGATGAGGAAGATGATTTTGAATTAATTTATAAGGCTATGACATTGTTTTTTTATTTTTTTTATTTTTTTTATTTTATTTTTATTTTTATATTCACTTTGAATTTCTCAAATTACGTATCCCACTTTGACTTCTCGAAAAATTTACTTGTATAACATGTATAGCTCTCATATAATGTCAATATTACGTACCATTCCGCTCACCCTGTTACTTCTCTAATAATAAGAATAATAATAATGTCATTTCCAAAATTAACTATGTGATATGTATCTCAAGGTATTTTTTAATAAGGAAGAATCTTGATTCAAATTAAAGATTATACAATGCCTCAATTTCAACAAGTTTATAGTCAGACTTAACAAGATGAACTTGATGATACCAAAATTGATTTGATCAGAGTCTGATAAGTTCCATATCAAGCCATAAAACCATTTTTGAAGGTTTCATATTGTCAATTTAATGGTAACCTGAACTTCAAATTTGACATATTTATATTTAAATCAAATGTCTTATTGTTATTTTTTATGTTTATTTAGGTTAAACTTTTTATTGGTTGCGAACAATATTTTTATTGGACATTTATTCATTTCATTTGGTTTAATGCAACTGTTTTTATTTTATTTATGCATATGCTTTATGTGTTAATTTGTTTCATTGCTACATTATGTTGTATGTAGATTGTGTTGTTACAATTGCAAGTGTGTAAATTGTAGTGATGAAGAGGGACTTTAATTTCTTTTCTATTGTGACAGGTTTTCGACGGCTTACTGACGATTTTACGACGCTTCGATTATGTCCCAAAGTTTTTTTGATGGGCTATCGAACAAACAAAATTTAAACAGTGTTGCACTTTCGCTACGGATACGATAATTTTTCATGATTAACTGACGGTTCTGTGCACTTTACCGACGGAGGCGCAACACTTTTCGTACAAACGTGCAACACTTCTCCTATAGATATATAAGTCGATTATGTTACTGACGGTAAAATTATGGTTAAACATGTTATAGTATTGAATCAACAACGACGGTTATTATATGTTTGATAATCGTTGATATGTATAAATCATCGATAAATTCGCAGGTAACTTTATTACCGACAATTGTTTTTGCTATGTCGAATGAACCGTAGCTAGTCCATCAGCAAATATATTACATTTATTTTATATATTATTAGTGATGGTGTTTGACCATTGATAACCGAAATTCTTGTTGTGATTCAATCAAAATCTCATTGAAAGCTTATTTTATCTAACAACTACGAGACCCGACATCTTGTATGCAACAAGTATACTGTCAATATTTATGCAAAGTCCAAGCCATGTTTATCAAGTATCAATTAAGAGAATTCTTAGATATCTTGAAGGAATAATGATCTATGACATCTAGTATGAGTCCATTCATTGCTCAGGACTATTTGGATATATTGATATTGATTGGGTCAAATCAATGGATGATATGAAGAGCACATCAGGATATACACTCACACTAGACTCAGGAATATTTATTTGACCATCAAAGAATAAAGCAATAGTTGCATAATCGTTGGATGAAACTGAATATATTACAACTGCCACAACTATAAGCCATGCTAAATGACTAAAATACATACTAGAAGATATGAGTGCCATAAAAAAGAAGCTATAAAAATCTATTGTGAAAGCAAATTTTATGACATAACTAAACATATTTGTATCAAAAATCATTTTATTAGAGAAGCTTAGGCCAATTAAGAAATTTTACTCATGTCATGCATGACTGAAGAACATTTAGTAGACATATTCACAAAGACACTTCCAAGACAATAATTTGAACAATTGCGCAATATAGTTGTAGTAATCAAAATTCACATCAAGGAGAAGTGATAAGATTGACACTTATTTCCTTAATATTCTAGAATTTTCTATCTAATTTTAAGTAGAAGATTCTATAATATTCACATTAAATCAGAACATTCTAAAATATGTAACTAGAAAGAATCTAGAGTAAGTCTCCCATGACTATAAATACGCATGATCTTGATGTTATCATATAAGCTGAAAATGACTTAAACAAAATTTAGNAACTTCAAGCCATGTTTATCAGGTATCAGTTAAGAGAGTTCTTAGATATCTACAAGGAATAATGAACTATGACATCTAGTATGAGTCCATTCATTGCTCGGGACTATTTGGATATATTGATATTGATTGGGTCAGATCAATGGATGACATGAAGAGCACATCGGGATATACATTCACACTAGACTCAGGAATATTTACTTGAGCGTCAAAGAATAAAGCAATAGTTGCATAATCATTGGATGAAGCTGAAAATATTACAACTGCCACAACTATAAGCCATGCTATATGACTAAAATACATACTAGAAGATATGAGTGCCACAAAAAAGAAGCTATATAAATCTATTTTAAAAGCAAATCAATTATAATAATGACAAAATGTTTTGTATTTTATGACATAACTAAACATATTTGTATCAAAAATCATTTTATTAGAGAAGCTTAGGCCAATTAAGAAATTTTACTCATGTACTGCATGACTGAAGAACAATTAGTAGACATATTCACCAAGGCAGTTCCAAGACAATAATTTGAACAATTGCGCAATACAGTTGTAGTAATCAAAATTCACATCAAGGAGAAGTGATAAGATTGACACTTATTTCCTTAATATTCTAGAATTTTCTATCTAATTTTAAGTAGAAGATTCTATAATATTCACATTAAATCAGAACATTCTAAAATATGTAACTAGAAAGAATCTAGAGTAAGTCTCCCATGACTATAAATACGCATGATCTTGATGTTATCATATAAGCTGAAAATGACTTAAACAAAATTTAGTAATAAAATTATTCATCTTCTCTTCAAAAACTTTCAACAAGCATTAGTTAAGCACTTTATCTTGTTCTATAGTTAGTCAAGTAATCATATCCTCACAAAATTAAGTTCTTTCAATAACCAACTTTAAACAATATAACAGTTCTTCTACGAGAGATATAGTTGAACTTCAAGTTGTTAGAAAAATATTCTACCCATTTTAAGCCTCAATAAAATACGATAATTCCTCCACACATACCACACATCTATCTTATGTTTTAACATATCTATCAGCTAAATTTTTATCTTCATAATAACATCAAAATATACACACAAAAAAGTACTATGGCTCGTAAACAAAAATGTTATGTTAATGATTTGAGTGTTATATATATATTTGTATGTATATGTATGTATATGTATGTATGTATACTATAGTTTAGATGTAAATATATGAGAGTTATAATGTATGTATATAGATCTTCAGCTTCGATCAGTTTAGCTAAACTAAAATCATTAATAACAGGCAGAAAATCTGTATTTAGTAGATTAATGACTACATATCCTTCACCAACAGAGCTAACCAATACAAATCTGTGCATTCAACATAACTACTCATATAACGATAATACAGCAACAAACCTGAAAAATAATACCAATCATCCCAAAAACCAACATCAACTCCAGAAATCTTATACACTGAAAGCTGAAGCAGAAGAAAGCACAATCACAAAAATCAAACTGAGAACAAGCATTATAGAAATTTCAACTAAGCTTCCATTTGCTGCACTTGTGTCCACTGATGGAACATCGTTCGATCCACCGCCCGAAGGACTGTCCGGCGTCGAAGGAGAACCACTGGACGGCGGCGACGAAGACGCTGCAAAACAGTACTCCAGCTTTAACAAATAGCTCAAACAGATCTAAACAAAGGAAAACGAGAATTTTGATGAAGATGTAGCTTACTACTGCATTGGTTGATCGACGGCGTCTGAACGTTGCAGGCACCGGGCAGCGCGAGCGCTTGAGTCTTGTTAATGGAGATACCAAACGCCGAACCGGCGTCTCCGTTGAGCAGCGTGCAGAGGCATTGAGGTTCCGAATTGACCAATGAGCGGAGTTGGGAGCAGCACGAGCTCGGTGGCGTTGTTGCCCTGCCTGTGATGTAGTTCAGACAGGGCGACAGGCTTGCGAGAGCTGAATTGCAGGAGTTTGACGACTGCGCGGCGGTGACGTAGAGGAGGGTGGAGACGAGGAAGGAGACGAGGGTGAGTTGGGATTGGTTGAGAGCCATTTGTGGGAATGTAGAGGAGGATGAGGGTGGAAGTTGGAAGATTAGGGTTTGGATGGTGGAGGAGACTGTGGAGGCTGATTAGGGTTTTATAAGGGTAGAGTTGGGCTGAGGTTGGTGAACTGTTATTCCTAATAACTTACAGATGGAGAGCTGTAAATCTGTGGTTTTAGACTGCAAAATAAAAATGGATGGGAAGGGTTGACTGAGAGGTGGTGAGGAAGATGATTTTGAATTTATTTATTAGGCCGTGACATTGTTTTTTATTATTATTATTATTTTAATATGTTGCACTTTGAATTTCTCATATTACATGTGCCACTTTGACTTCTCAAATTACTTATTTAACACCATAAAATTTAAATTTACTTGTATAATATGTAAAGCTTACCTAATGTCTCAATATTACGTGCCATTCAGCTCACCACGTTACTTCTCCAATAATAATAATAATAATAATAATAATGTCATTGCTAAAGTTGACTATGTGTTATGAATCTCGAAGTATGTTTTGACGAGGAAGAGTCTTGATTCAAATTAAAGGTTATCCAATGCTTCGATTTCAGTAAGTTTATGGTTAAACTGACCGTCTCAATAAGATGAACACGATGATACCAAAATTGGGTTGATCAAGGTTCGATCAATTTCAGATGAAGCCCTTAAAACAATTTTTAAGCTTTTAGATTGTTAATTGGATGGTAAATTGAACTTCAGGTTTGACATAATTATATTCAAATCGAACATTCTCGATGAGAGAAAATCAATGAGTATAAGCTCCTTAGATTTTGAGATTATTATGACCCTCAAATCATTACAAAAGTTATTTTGATCAAAAGGGATCAATGTGGACCGTTCGATCAGATGGTTGCGAGAGTTTTTTGCCAAAAGACCAAAACGTCTCTCACTTGGAGCTTATAAATAGACTTCATCTCTTCAATTGAAAGAGTAAATGTAGAATTCAAATATTATTATGGACTGAAAAGCAGACTATAACATATGACATCCATAGTCGCCGCAACTGCCATCAAACACCACCCGCCCTTTGCTCCTAAAGCCACCGTTGATGAACGTTAACGTGCAATGACATATGCAGATATTAGGGGTGTAAGCAAACCGAACACGAACGAACAGAGCTTATGTTCGTGTTTGGTTCGTTTAAAATTTAGTTTGTTTGAAATAAGCTCGTGTTTGAAATTGTTTGTGAAGTCACTGTTTGTGTTCGTTTCTTAACGAACGAGTCGAACACGAGTTGTTCACGAACGACGAGCCAGTTTGACATCCCTAATATTAATATATATAAATAATATATTATATTAATTATATAACTTATATTATATAAATATATAATATCTATTTTAGTATATTGCTAATATAGTATATTAGTATTATACTATTATTAATTTATTATATATATTATAATTTATAAATTTTAATTTTTTTAAATATCATAAATTTATTTATATATAATTATTTTAAATTATTTTATATTTCGAACAATAACGATTCGAACACGAACGAACGCATCACTGGTCGTGTTTGGTTCGTTTAACTAACTGAACGAAAAGAGTTTGTTCAAGTTCGTCTCATTTACTTATCGAACGAATCGAACACGAACTCATTGACGAACCGAACACGAACTGTTCACGAACAACGAGCTGTTTTTACAGCCCTAGCAGATATGGTGTAAGGATTTACCCTTAATACAATGTAAGGATGTATGCAGAATATGATGCAGCAAATAACGTTGCATTGAAAATTCGGTGATAACTCCCGACGACAACTGCTTACGAGTGTTATATTCCAAATATTATGATTTTCTCTTGACTCCTAAAGCTTCACTTACATTGTATACTAACAAATGTTGTATTTGATGTGAAGTTGTAACCATACTCTCTCAGTTGTGATAAAAAGGTGCATGCTTTGTGATTACACACTTATAGTAGAATGTTTTTTTTTCTTTTTGGACTGTTCCGCATGCAAAATCTTAGGTCTCCTTCTACTACTATTAGATTCTCTATTTTAAAAATTGATGTTATTTAGATGTTATTGATAGTTCTATTGCTTTCATGTACCATTATTTTATTTTTATTTTTATTTACATTTTTTGGATGGGGACCATCAGAAACTTGCTATTTACAAATCAACCAACATATCTTATCCATTTTTCAAGTTCTCACTCAAATATCAAAATTCATCTCAATTGGTTGATTGTGGCATGCATAAATAGATTGGTTCGGTCGTTCAAAACAATCATCTCGTTGCTTAATTTGTAAAAATCAATGTTGTAATTATCCCCCCTTTTTTATAGAAATTATTGCTAAACCTTAAAGTGTTTGCCAAAATTTCCATGAATAAGTTCTTATCATATGATATAAATATTGCAAAATGAACAATTGCACCTCTCATTGTTCATATATATATTAATTTTGTAAATAAATTTGGTTTTCAATGATGTGATGTGTTACATTTATATCCTTTTTAGGGGTAGAAGTTATTTCTAATAATTTATGTTAATAAATCAACAAATTGGCAAAGTATTTCGCCCCTCAATATTCAGATGTTGCGAGTAACATACAGGCCAGTGGCTTGTCATATGCCATAAATTTTCTCCCTTCAAGATTTGATATTTATAAAGTTATTTCATTTTTTTACATAAACCTAAAAAAAAATCATCTTTTTTAACATATTTATGATGAAAAAATATGAGAGAAATGTATATAAATATCACACAATTATTATGTACTTATATCACACAAAGTTTGATATTTACACTTATAACATTGTGGTGCCTTCAACATATGCAGTAACAGAGGACTAAAAAATATATAGGGCCATTTACATGCAAATCACACAATTTTCATGTATTTACCTATAAAAAACCTAAAAATTTATATTTACATCCATATAAACCACACAATCCTCATGTATGTACCTATCAAACACCAAAACATTCATCTTACATGCACACCATTTAAGTTTTTAACATGACATCAAAAATATCACCACTACATAGGTGCATGACACCAAGGTGCCTTTAGGATAAATATCAAACTTAAGGAATTAAATATGTAAATACATAAGAATTGTGGGGTATATATGTAAATTTCCCTTTAAAAAATTTATAAATGAACTTGTTATTTTCCCTGTTGAGAAATTAGGGTGAAGAAAAACAGGAATCGACAAAAATCCAGAAGAACACACAGATATTTAACGATGTTCGGTAAAGATGCCTACATCATCGGGAGCAGAGCGGCGAGTTCCTTTCAATATTAAGAAAAGAGATTACAAAAATCAGGAATATGGGATAACATCTAGGGTTACATACAAGCATATTTATAACCCTAGAAAATCCTAGAGCACAATATGTAATTACCAAATTACTCTTGTACCTCACCCCCAACCCACATATGGAAACTCTCCTGATTTGGACAAAATCTTCCACTCCGCTCTAGAATCTGTCCCTTTATGATATACGAGTCATATCTAACATGTACCTTGCCACAATGTTTGTTTATGTAAATTTTTGTTTTACATATCATTGATGAGTTTTTCATATAGTTTATGAAATTTATATAAAATGTATAATTTATATAATAATTATTGTTGAACATCTTTTGAAGGTTATGATGCTGAATATAATATTATTCAATCACATGCAAACATATGCTAACACACATTTATTGAATAACTAAACAAATAGCTTTGAAGAGATGATTTCTTATGATGTCATCCCACATGTTATTAATTAGAATATAATTGAGACAATTATTGAAATTCCTGCAAAAATGGCATTTGCGTAATTTAATACAATGGAACTTAATAGTTTTATGATTTAAAAAAGGCATCACATAATTATTAGCCATAAATATACACCACTTAATTCTTATGTATTTTCATATCCTAATACTTATATATGCATTAAATGTAATATGAAAGATTTGGGTGGCATAAATGTAAAAGTGAATTTTGGTGTTAAATATGTAATAACATGGAAAATGGGTGGTATGTATGTAAATGGCCCTTATTATGGTCTTATAATAGCTTATTAATGTTGATATAAATGTTAAGCATTGAATTATAGTATCCTACTAAGAAATTAGTGCATACTATTTTTATATGATATAAATATATCTTAGTTTCAAATTAGATTTAGACTGAAATAATTAATTAATTATTATTTAATCAAGATAAATAAAAAACAAGTCATAAATTGTTGTTCAAATCAGTACTAAAAATAGAAGGAACACTAATGAAGTTTCATATGTCATTAATGACAATAATACAAAAAGGAAATTTTACATATATACCACGCAATTGTTATATATTTACATATCAAACACCAAAAATTTCATATTTACATGCATGACACTTTGGTGTGATGAATCGATGCATGAAAAGGTGTACTTTGCTTTTAAAAAGGAGATAATAGCCATGATTTTTATTGTGATGTTAAAGATTCGAGTGTTATGCATGTTTTGGTGCTAGATATGTAAATACTTGAAAATTGTGTGGTATGTAGTTAAATACCCGAACTTAAAAGGCTATAAACTTCATTTAATTTGATTTTGTTCAGTGCAATAGGTTAAGGCTCTGTTTGGTGCAGCTGTGGATTATTTATAATCTGCTGATAAGCAGATTATTCTGATAATCTGCAGATTATCAGAATAATCTGGCATAATCTGGCTTGGTGTTTGGAGCAGCTTATTCAGACTAACTTATTGGTAGTTAAATGACATTTCTGCCTATGTCTGATAAAACTGTTTAGGTCAGCTTATTTAAAATAGCTTATTGGTAGAAAAGAAACATATAGTGCAGAAACATATGATAATGATAGATCAGCTCTAAAAAATACCACACAGTTCTCACACCCTAACAAGTACCAGGAGAACTAAAAAAAAGTACAAATACAAGTGCAACAACAAGAGAATATTAAAGAAGTGACATTTTTATAGTTTACGCAAGATCTCACCACAAGTTTTCGCACGAGATGATTGGAAAAGGAGATCGCGGGGAAGAGCGCGAGAGAGAATCCACAGGGGCACGGGAGGAAAATAAGCCCTAGCCAACGCCGAACGGAACCTCTCCCCCGCATTCGATGGATAGAAGTAAATTCGGTACGCGATTAACGGTGATTTAAAAACCCAGGGTTAAACGCCGAAACAAACGCAAAACGCCGCCGCAACAAAATAAGCTGCCCCAAACGGGGCCTAAATCAAATCATAAATACTTATATTGATTTGTAATAGAGTTAATAAATGTTTAAAATTAGCCTTTGTAAATATTGAGGTTCAGCTATGCATAGATAAGGTGGCACAAATGAAAATATTGGAAGTTTGGGTGTTACATATGTAAATATATATACATATATATATTCTACTAATGTTGAGTCTAATAAAAGAATTATGGTTCATTTCTAGCATTTGTCTCAACTGAAATCATTAATTTCAGGGTGAAAATCAGCATTTAATTAATTAGATAAAGAGACATTTTAATTAGCACATTCTGACAAATATTACATGTAATTCTAAATAATCAAGTGACTCTTAGATTACATCTAGGGCTGTGAAAACAGTTCGTTGTTCGCAAACAACTCGTGTTTAGCTCGTTAAAAAACTCGTGTTCAATTCGTTCGCTAAATTAACGAGCCGAAAACAAACAACTTTTTGTGCTCAATATATAAACGAGCCGAACACGAAGAAAAATTTTTGGCTCAAAATACTACTCATCAATTATATATATATATATATATATATATATATACCACACAAGCTTTAGTCTTTTGGTGGCGGGGTCACTGTAAGTCCCCTCAGCTCAGGGGTTCGATCCCTCATGGCACGAAATTCTCGAATAGTCAGCACATGGCTCAGGCTCTCATTATTGGGCCTAGAGCTTGGGAAATCGATATTTGGGTCTCTGTCAAATAACGATTTTCTTTGCTATATATATATATATATATATATATATATATAGTGATAAGTGGTATCTTTAAAAAAATTAAATTGACTATAAGGTTACAAAGATTTATAATCAATTAAAATTATTAATTAAAAAAATAGAATAAAAATATAATAAATTATATTTAAATGATGTTTTAACATAAACAATAATTAATTATTTCTTCAACGCTTAATATACTACGGCAGCATAAATACGGTAGTCAAAACAACTCTTTGTTCGCGAACAGCTCATGTTCGGTTCGCTAAGCAAATGAGTCAAACACAAACATACTTTTTCTGTTCGAAATATGAACACTGTTATTTTTTAACGAGTCGAGCATGAGCTGAGCCTGAGGTCGTGTTCGGCTCGTTTAAACCCCTAATGACATCCATCTCACAATAAAATAATAAATTTTATGCAGCATATCAACCAGAAGTATAATTTATATCAATCATCTGAATGAAACTTTATAATTAGTATCTGCTGCGCAATTTAAGTCTGCCAAAAAAAAAAATGAAACCAATACAAATCTATTTATTCAACACAGCTAATCATTCAATGAAACAACAACACCAACAACCCCTCATTCTCTCAAATAATCAAAAAATAAAATAAATCTTATGCAGAGATAGCTGAAGCCGAAGAAAACAAAAGCGCAAGAAACAGACTGAGGAGAAGACGAACATAAACATCAGCATTGAATCTATTTGCAGCACCTGTGTCTGTCGATGGAACATTTTTCGTTCCACCGCCTGCATCCAACCATTTTAAAATTAAAATCAAACTGAATAGAAGAGAATAAAACAAAAACCAAAATGTCAGTTTGATTCAAAAATGTCACCTGAAGGACTGTTTGATGTGGATGGAGTGGTACCAGTGGAAGCTGGGGATGAAGAGGCTGCAAAAATGTCCAGCTTTATCATATTGGCCAAAGAGATTTAAATAAAAGTAGGGTCAGATCGGGTTCGGGTCAGGGTTTGGGTCCGAAACGAATAAGATAGTCCAACTCGAACCTGGCCCACCTACAACCTGCCGACCCGAATCCAACATATAAACCCGTTTAACTATAACAGCTATTCGAGTCAAATTCATGGCCATTTTGGGTCAAGTTTGACTTAGTTTCGAGTTGGCAGGTCAATTTCAGATTAGCAGTTAATTTCTGATCAATTTTAGATTGGCATGTCAGGTCAGACCCAGTCCAAAAAATTCAACGGTTTAGTATTTTTATCCCAAACCTAACTTGGAAATTACTTTTCAATTTGAACCTAAATTTTTCAAGTTGATTTCAAGTCTGGTTGATTTTTAAGACTCTTAAACAAAAAGATTTGACAAAGATGAAGCTTACTACTGCACTGGCTAATCGGCGGCGTCTGAACCTTGCAGGCGGCAGGCAGAGCGAGTGCCCGAGTCTTATTGATGGAGATGCCGAGCCCCGACCCAGCGTCACCATTGAGCACCTCACACAGGCACTGAGGTTCCGAGCTGACCACCGAGTTGAGTTGTGAGCAGCACGAGCTCGGTGGCGTCGTCGCGTTGCCCGAGATGAAGTTCAGGCAGGGCGAGAGGCTTAAGAGCGCGGAAGTGCAGGAGCTCGACGACTGGGCGACGGAGACGGCGAAGAGGGTGGATAGGAGAAAAGCAAAGAGGGAGAGTTGGTATCCACTGAGAGCCATATGGGGGAATGTAGAAGTGGCAGAGGCTGGAATTAGGAAGCTAAGGGTTTAGAATGGTGGAGGAGATTGTGGAGGATGATTGGGTTTTATAAGGAGTAGAGAGTTGGGCTGAGGTTGGTGAGCTGCTCTTCCTAATGTCCAACAGATTGCTTTTGGCTTATTATGATTTGGTTAGATAACTAACTAATAGCTGTATTTATCTATCTTTCTTGGACGATATAACAAAGAAATATAGAATAAAGTGTTGACTGAGCGAGATGAGGAAACACAGTTTGAATCTGTCTATGAAGTCATTGCATACTTTTGTCTTTTGTTTTCTTTATGGGATCATTGTTCACATTAAACTGAAATTGTATTTTGATTGACTTTGGGCATTTACATACATACCATTGAATTCATGTGTATTTACAGATCTAATAGCTAAGCTTAGCCTTTTTACATTTATACCACTAAAATATTTCCTATTACATGATAAATGTCTAGATTTTAAGTTTTAAAAAGTGAAATAAATCTTTACATAGATTGATAAGGCATGTAATAAGAATTGGGTGGTATGGATGTAAGTCTTTCTAGTTTTTAAAGACAATGGCAAAAGAGAAGAAGAAGAGAGCCTGAAGAAAGATAAGTAGCTAATCTTGATATTTCATTATAAGCATGCATTCATACAAGAGACGGGAGATATGTATAGAAAGATAGACAAAGTGGCATACTTGTAAATGTGGCCAAGGATACAATAGACATTTAATATTTATGCTTTAATATATATACAGCTAATGTAACTTTTCCTTTAATGTAGGTAACCCTAGCTGCTCTAGATCGAGGACGAGGAAGAGGAAGAGGAGTTGAGCCAATCTCGTAGAGGATGATATGTTGGTTATCCCCTTTCAAGTTGATGGTCGAGGGACGAGATCATCCGCTTGTTGGTAACGTCCTTATGTTGATTGATCGAAAGAGCATTGGTAAGATGATCTGCAACTTGATCATCAGATATTAAGTGGTGTGTAGTGATGTGCTTGAGTTGGAGCTGATCTATAATGAAATGGTAATCAACCACTAAGTGCTTAGTACGTGTGTGAAACACTGGGTTGTGGGCCAAAGCAATAGTTGAAGTACTGTCGCTATAAAGTGTAGTGGGAGGAAGTTGCGTGGCTGTTTTTCGGCCACTAGGCCGACCGGCCAGGGTTGAGCTGGTGGCTAGGTGGTGCAGGGAAACCAAGGGGAGATTCAATTGTGATCAAGATGGGGGTTTAATCTTGTGATGATAAGCTTAAGTCATTTAGCCAAAAAATGGGAAGAGATCCCACAAATCAAGAGACTCTTGATCCATGGCACCACTAAGGTGGGCTAGGTGGATCTAGGGTGACTCTTAAGGTCTAAAATGTGGTTGTGGTGCCCAAGGTTGGGCTAGACAAATGGCTTGAAGTGAGTTTAGGAATTGGATTCAAAACCATGGGATTTGGCTTGGACTTAGGTTTGGGCTTAGCAAGAGTTTGGATTTATGTCAACTAAAGGTTCAATTTGGTGTATAATACTGTCATGAGTGATTGGGAAGTCAATTGGGTGGAAATTGAGAGGTTATGGAGTTCAATTTGATGAAATTTTGATTTTTGAGCTACATTGGGGGTTTTGACTTAAATTGGATTTGGGTTAGGTTTGGGTTAGGGTCTAGGCCAATTGAGGGTTCAAATTGGTCTAAAGGAGTGTTATGAAGAGTTTAGGATTCAAAATTGGGGAAATTGGGTTGGTTATGGGGTTCAATTTAATGGAATTTGAAGGTATGGTTAAATTGGGTATTTAGGCCTAAACTTGAAATTAGGGTATGTGGGTTGGTTCAATTGGATTTCAAATTGGTGTAAATTGGGTAGACTTATTGATGTTCGATTTGGGTTTGAAACTGGGTGAAATTGGAGTGATTTTGTGGAAATTAGGATGAATTTGGGAAATTTGGACATTTATGGGCAAAATTGGGATTTTGGTTAAAGTTTTTTTTTATTTGGTCAAATTGGGCCCAATGGGTGGTTAAAATTGGCTTAGAGGAGGTTTGGAATGATTTGGGAGGTTTTGGGAATTTTTTGAACATTAGAGATATTTTGGTAATTTTGGCAAATTTAATAGCATTTTGGGAATTTTGAGAATTTTTGGGTGTTTTGGGCAATTTAAGTGGTTTGAAATTATTTGCCATGATTTTTTAAAAGAATTCGAGCAATTTTGGGAAAATTAGGGTTTCAAGGGCATTTTGGTAATTATGGAAAAGTTTGGGGATGAAAGCCCAAAAATAATTTTTTTTGCTAAATTAGGGTTTAATGAGAAGGCTAACTACAAAATTACCTTTATGGTGCCATGAGACCAAGGAAATCCTCTATTTTAGACCCTTCATGTGTTGGTTAGCCATCCTAGCCAAAGGCTAAGGGTTTGGGGACCAACCACATGAGTTTCTAAAAGAGTAGGGAATCAAACTAAACATGCTTGATATAAGATTTTAAGTTGTGAGTAAAAGTGAGGGGTTCAAGTGTGTGTGTTTGAGACTTACTAAGACCACATCACCCAAGGCTAACCCTAAGGACAGACAGTCCTATGAGGACTCTTCTATAGCTCCCTCATGTTGGTTTCATCCTACTAAGTGCTAGATGTTAGAACCAAACATGTGAAACTCCAAGAAAAACAAAGAGATGTATGTAGAATTTCTAAGGGGGGAGGGTTCCATCACTAGTCCTTTAGGATAGTCAACAGGAAGACCCTATGGCTAGGTCCTAGGCTTCTAAGTAAGAAAGGCTAGACCTCAATAAAAGTGAGGTCAATAAGTAGTAAATCTACAGGCAGAGTTCTAATAAGAGTTGATCAAACTTGACAATGATAAACACATTCTAAAAGGAGAGAACATTTTAGATAGCTCAAACAACGACAATCGCTCGAAAATTGGTAGATTTTAATTTTTGGCTCGCATAAAAATCAGATTCAATTAAACGACACAAGTTTTGAGCATAAATTTTGGATCAAATTTCTTTTAAGCCGACCACAATTAACAGCCTACTGAGGTTTTTACGTTCTCGAAGAATAATAATCGATGAAAATTTATTCATATTTTACCTATAATCTTGGTTGTCAACCACAATTAACAACATCCTGCTGCTTGCGCTCCTGCACAGTAGAGGTAGCGCGGGCCTTTGATGCACGCTACAGTCGGGTTAGAGGTAAGGACGAGGGCAGGGATTTAGGGNGTTTTATATTTTCTTTTTTGAGAAAATGTGTTTGGTATTGTTATGATTTATAGGTTGTTAAAAATAAAAAAAATTATAGAACATGTTTAGTTTGATATTTATTTATTTATTTATAGTGAAAAACTATATTTTTTATAAAACGGTTGGGTCCAAGTATGCTCCAATCATAATCTCTGCCTCTCATAGCGTATATGACTTCTTCCTTGTTCCACTCAGCACAAAGCATTACCTGCGGAGGGCGGCGGGTCCATGTGTGCTCCAATATTAAGCTCGGCCACCCATAGTGTATACGACGTCTTTCGAAATGGAGTTCGGGGCAGCGTGAGAGTGTGGGTGGGGTAGGGGAGGAGGCAGGGGCAGGGGCAGGGGCAATGTTGGGGGCGGAAGCGCATTCGGGGGCAGGGGTGGGGTTGGGTGTGCGAGCTAGGGTGGGAGTGGGTGCCAAAGTCGGGAGGCCCCTCCTGACATTCTTCTTTATCAGATAGCGATGTGCTCCACACCTTCCCGAGTGGGGAGGGAGACCTTCACTGCCTCCAGTCGATATCTGCAACAAAGAGAATAAATTTTATTAATTAGGGCAAATAAAAACATAGTATGTAATAAACTAAAACTCGGGATATGAGTGATGCGGTTTGATTGTACACTGTACAACCATCCGAGCATAAATTAAGCCACACGTTATGTACCGCTGCAGCAAACTCAGATATGAGCGATCAAAATATTTCCACACCTCCTCACTTGTTGGATGACTCATTGAGTTGTTTTCTTCTTGTTTGCTTTGACGCCACATCATTTGTGGAGTAGTATGCATAGAACTGTACAACCTCTGTAGACGTGGAATAAGTGGTAGATAAAAGAGCCGCTTGAACATAACTTCCTTCTACATCCTACTTTTTCTGATCAGAGGTTTCAATCTAAGAGAATTATAAAATCTACATTGAGTCTCTATCGCACTACTCTTGTAATAAAGCATGCAACCATTTACATAGCAATCAATCTTCTCTACTTTAAAGCCTAACTTGGAGACCAACTTTTTCTCTGTATAAAGCATACCTGCAAACTGATTGAAGCGCTCTCAAGGTATGTTGTACTCTATTTTAATTGTCAGCATTATGAGAGCTACAAAAAACTCAGAGTGAGACGTGCAACCCTCCCACAATGGTCTTTGAGCAACATTCAATAAATTACAAAAAGCTCGAGCCTCTAGATTTAGTGCCACTTTCTACTGCACTTGGCCAGCATAATGATGTCTTGTTCCATCAAAGATCATTTCTTCAAATTTGTTTGAGTCAAATCTAGGTAAAGGATCATAACTCGTCGAACAGGCAAAGCTGAATGTTGTATGATCAACCTCCCCATATAAAGTCTAAGTCCATTAATCAGATTGAAATTCTCGACGATACAAATCATATCTCATTTTGTCAAGCATTAGGTGTACTCAATTACTATGTTTCAAACATGAATACCGAAATCTACCCTCGGATAAATAAATCGGCAGTTGAGATGCAGCTTCCACAAATGCCTTGACACCGTTCAAGAACTCCTCGGTGATCCATTTTCTATCCGGATAAAATAGGTTGTACATCCGCGATCTCGATGTATGAATATTGGTATGCACATTCAAACCTGTGAATAATCAGCACAATATAAAGTTCATTCAACCAAATATATTGTATTTAATTATAGTAGTAGATCTAAAGGCGGAGTTGTAACAAGAGGTGATCAAATCTGACAATAATCAAAACATTGTAAAAGAAGAGAACGTTTTAGATAGCTCGAACAACGACAATCGCTCGAAAATTGATACATTTTAATTTTGACTCCGATAAAAATCAGATCAAATTAAACGCAAGATCCGAGACATAAATTTTGGATCAAATTTCATTCAAGCCGACCACAAATAAGCTCGAAGTCTAAACATTAACAACGTACTGAGATTATTAGGCTCAAGAACATTTATCCATATTTTACCTCTAATCTTGATTGTCAATAGGCTACACTACTCCTTTTATGAGTATATTTCTTTCACATTTTTTCTACAAGTATAAAACCACTTATCCACCTAAGCATCCTCGTCTCAACAGTTTTTACTAGATTTCTTTCACCAATAAACAAATTCTGAAAAGGAAATGTTTCATATGACATAAAGAGCGTTCACTTCATCATCTAAAGTGAAGGTGTTGGATCTATATCTACACATCCAACACCCAAACTTACCTTCTTACATTTACACCATCTAAACCATCCATATCACATAAAAACTATCATTATGTTAACTTTTCAAAAGTGAAATACACCCTCTCATGCATGCATAAAGTGGCAAAAATAAGAAAACTGAAGTTTTGGTGTTACATATCTAAATAGAGAAGAATAGACTGGTAGGCATGTAAATCTGATCTACATGAAGAATCTACTGGTATGCATGAGTCTCTAATAAAAGAATCAAACTCCCTTCATTCGAAACATTTCATCTCTTCTGAAATCATTAGTACCAGCCTCAAAATCAGCACTTGATTAGATAAAGCATGATATCTGCTGGACAATTCAAGTTTATGCAAAAACAATAACAGAACTGTGGATTTATAAATTCTTTATTCTGCTTCCAAAGAATACAACAACATACATCAATACAGATCTATTGTTCAGCGCAGCTAAATCATTCAATGACACAACAAGAACAACAAGAACAACAACAACAACCCCTCTTTCTCTAACATAAACAAAAAAACTTAAAAAAAAAACAATAAAAAATCTTATGAAGAGATGGCTGAAGCTGAAGAAAACAGAACCATAAGAAGCAGACTGAGAACAAGAGGAACAGAAATATCAGCAGTGATTCCATTTGCAGCACCTGTGTTTACCGATGGATTATTTTTCGTTCCACCACCTGCATCCAATCATTTCAAAATCAAAAACAAAAAATAAAAGAAAACCACAATATATCCGTTAAATTCAAAAATCTCGCCTGAAGGACTATTTGGTGTCGATGGAGTGGTACCAGCGGACGGCGGTGACGAAGAGGCTGCAAAACAGTCCAGCTTTAACAAATTGCCCAAAGAGAATTAAACAACAGTATAGGTGTCAAATCGGATTCACGGATTGGGTTCTTGTTCGAACCAAATTGACTTGAGCCAAAATTGCTTGACCCAAACCCAACCCGCTATCAACTAGCTGCCCCGAGCCTAACCCGTATAACTCATAAAGTATAAGAGTTATTTGGATCAGTTTTGGAAGAAATTCGTGTCGATTTTGGGTCAATCTAGAGTTAATTTCAGGTTGGAAGGTCAATTTAAAGTCGATTTCAAATTAGCGGGTACGTTTCGAGTCAATTTAGGCCTGGCAGGTCACCAGAACCTGACCCAAAAAATTAAACGAGTTAGCATTCCTAAACAAACCCGACGCAAATTATTTGAGTTAACCCGAACCTAGATATTTCGAGTCAAAATTGGGTTGAGTTGGCATGTTGGGTCATTTTTTTACACCCCTAAGCAAAAAATATCCAAAATTTTGGCAAACATGAATCTTACTACTGCATTGGCTAAACGGCGGCGTCTGAACCTTGCAGGCGGCAGGCAGAGCGAGCGCCCGAGTCTTATTGATGGAGATGCCGAGCCCAGACCCAGCGTCCCCATTGAGCACCGCACACAGGCATTGAGGTGCTGAGTTGACCACAGAGCTGAGTTGCGAGCAGCACGAGCTCGGTGGGGTCGTCGTGTTGCCCGAGATGAAGTTAAGGCAAGGCGAGAGGCTTAAGAGCGCAGAAGTGCAGGAGGAGCTCGACGACTGCGCGGCGGAGCCAGCAAAGAGGGTGGATAGGAGGAAAGCAAAGAGTGTGAGTTGGGATCCATTGAGAGCCATTTGGGGGAATGTAGAAGTGGCTGAGGCTGGAGTTAGGAAGCTTAGGTTAAAATGGTGGAGGAGTTTGTGGAGGATGATTGGGTTTTATAAGGAGTAGAGAGTTGGGCTATGGTTGGTGAACTGCTCTTCCTAATATCCAACAGATTCCTTCTGGCTTATTATGATTTGGTTGGATAACTAACTAATAGCTGTATATTTATCTTTCTTGAACGATAGAACAAAAATAAAAGAATAGGTGTTGACTGAGCGTAATGAGGAAAGACAGTTTGAATTTGTGTATCATGTCATGACATAGTTTTTCGTTTGTTTTTCTTTATTGGATCTTTGTTCAGATTCAACTGAAATTGAATTTTTATAACTCTGAGCATTTCCATACATGCCATCCAATTCATATGTATTTATAAATCTAACAGCTAAACTTTGCCTTTTGCATTTATACCACCAAAATCTTTCATAGCACGCATAAAATATTATGATTTTAGTTTTTAAAAAGTGAAATACATCTTTTCATGCATTATGTAAGTTGGTATATATGCAAATATTGTAGTTTAGGAGTTACGTATGCAAATAGATAGGAATTGGGTGGTACGTATGTAAATCTTACTTGTATTTATATAACTCTTTTGATATGTTATATCCATGAATGCATGAAGTGTTGAACAATGGAGCTAACCAAAGTGAATCAATTAAGGAAAAAGAGAAGAAAATCTTGGAGTGAGAAGCTTGATTAGATAGACTAATCCTCTGAGTTCCTAGTAATAATTTTGATGTAAAATGATCATGATTAGATAGAAGATAAGTTCTAATGAAGCATTCGACGACTTCACTTTGAGACGACGAATAATTTTAAAGCTTGGGTTGAGTTCATTTGGTGAGTTGGACGAGTAGCATTAATGAGTTCGAGTGACCTTGGTGACAAATAAGAATTTGGGTGAGTAACAAGAAATAAGTTGAATAAGTTGTCAAATTGAACTTGCAATCGAGTTCAGTATTTCCCATAATAAAAACAATTTGATGGACAATTAATTTTTTTAAGCTGTATCCTTATTTTGATCATGTTTCTTTATGATCGATGAACTTGACTTGACTCACCTTAGGCAATATTGGGTGTACATGAACACATCATAAATATACATACATGCATGCATGCATACAT
>NEWO01000111.1:884504-896944 GCA_003013225.1 Phalaenopsis aphrodite
ATAATTATTAATATTTTACACTATATTTAAAATAGCACATACCATAGCATGTGCTATGTGTTATTATCCCACAGAACCTTTGTTCTATGGTGTGCTATTCTCCATTGATAAATATATAAGATCCCTTACATGGCACTACCAATGAAGATGAATACAAGAAAAAATTCTCTAGATTTCACATGTTTGCACCAAGAAGCATAAAAAAAATAAAAGAAAATCCAAAAAACCAAGACAATCCAATATTTTTTATCTTCTCATTTTTTACTAGGGCATGGTAGGTATTTAAACGAAGAAAAACATGACAGTGTTTCCTTAATGAATTCACTTCTCTATAAATTACATTAAAATCAAACAAAAAATGTGAAATTGTTAATAAAATGAATTTTCATTGCCCCAATTTCTTCAAAAAGAGCATAAAGAAATTTTATTCAACATATGTTGCATATAGATTATTACTATTGCAAGGCAAACAAAACTTTTTATGTTACCTTCAATTTATCTTCTACGACTCTGAAACCCTCATGGATGTATAATATGAAATCTCCATGGCCACCAGCATTTCCAAGCAACCAGAAAAGAAATAGGTACAGGCTTCCTCTCACTTGCAATGGAGCAGGATCAGCCTCCTCCCAAATGAGCGGGGAGTTACTAAGCGGTGCTGCAAAGAGAGAAAAATGCAAACAGTCAGATGATTGAAGCTTACAAATTAGCTCAGTTTGTTCTATTTTCAAGCACCTATTTCTTCCATTTTACCCATTTTTCTGTACAGAAACAATACTAAGAAGAAGCACTACATATTTTTCCCGACTTTCCTCAGTTGAATAATTCAAACAAAAAAAAGTTATCTTCATGAAAAAAGATTAAAATAAAAGTTGAGTCCCGCATGTCAGATCATTGATTCACCGACTATGCAAGAATTTATTAGAAGAGCTGAAAATTGAGTGAGTGATTGAGTGTGTGTGTGTGAGAGAGAGAGAGAGAACTCTCATTTCAGGTCAATGATTTTCCAACAAAATAGATAAATGGGGCCTCTTTGGATAAATGATTCCCCCATATGCCATGGGTGAAGTTTACATTATTAGACTGAATGAATCCCCATATAACAAATGGAATGTTTTCAATCATAATAGTGAAATTCAACTTCGCACCCAATATTTTAAAGTGCAATACAATGTAAGAGTTTCCTTTTGCTTCAATGTGCACATCTTACATTTATTAGACAAACCTAAGGCCTATCGTGCAACAAATTTCAAGACAAAATAATACATGCAATAAGAATAATAAATATGGAGAACTTCACGTATGGCTAAAATTTTAAAAAAATTAAATTAGATATAATTTAAAACAAAATCTAAAGCACAAAAACAAAAATTTAAGTGAAGAATAAAGTAAGAAAAACACTTAGACCTAAAAAATTTTAAACAAATTATGAAAAATCATGCACAATGAATGCAAAATCAAGTAGAAAATTTTTAAGAAATTAATATATATATATATATATATATATATATATATATATATATATATATATATATATATATATATATATATATATTGAAAGAATCTAGAGATTTCAATGCTAAAGCTGTGAAGATATTTCAGGCCGGCACGAGACAACATAGGTCTTGCCCATGGCAGCTTTCATCCACCCCTCATTGTTTGTGGTCAATGAAACGATAACCCGCTCTTCAGCCTGTCGCACCAATGGGCAAGACGAGCCACTCTACACATCTGAGCCTCGGCATTAAGAACAAAATATGAAAATAAATAATAACAAAGAGCTTAAGAGAAGGGAAGACTACATGTAAAGCAATCAAACCACTCGATCTAGTGGAAACCACATCAAGTCATGACCAAGAGAGAATAGAGTGAAAACCCAAACCACAATACGCATACCGAAAGCAAGAAAAAAAGGTTTAAAAAGTTGCAAGTACAGTCCAATAGTTTAAGGCAAGTGTTAAGAGCGAGAACAAATACATCTTATCTCTATCGACAAAAAGCGAAGCTAGGAGCTACATAGATTAAAAGGCATGCAAGAGTTTCCAATTTGTATCATGATTCAAACGCATGGAGCCTAAACTATAAAAATGTCCAACAAATGAGTATCAAATAAGTTCTTCATGTGATCACTCAATACATTACAGATGTGCGCAAAAATATGTGATGTACAGATACCATAGTTGCACGATACATACCGCTAGTGTACTACAACTTTAAAGCATACATTTAACAATATTATCTCCATCTACTTGCAAGAATGCTTCTTTTGTTTTTGGCTACATCAGATTGATAAAAATCATACTCTGTCATGTCTTGGCACGAGCATTTTCATATCCTTTGGTGAAATCGTACTTCTCAACCGCTCAGCAAATTTGATTGTGCCTCCCAACCATCAATAGCCCGCACTAGCAACCTCAATTAATTCATGATGCAATAAAAGGAAAATATATGGAAGGTTTTTTGGATAGATGAAAGATGAGCACTAAGATTCTTGGGTAAGTGTCTCCCCAAAAGTGTACGTGGTTGGTTACCCAATTATTACAAAGAAAAAGGTCAAAATGATCCCTAGATTATTTATTTGGAAGAAATTTATGACCAATTTAGTCCCTTAATTACTAAAATTTGATACAAAATGGTTCCTTAACACCTCAAAATTGACCCAAAATAAACCAACGGACGAATTATTTTGGGCACAGTTAAGAAATTGAGGAGCTATGTTGAATACCTTTATAGTTTAGACCTATGGTAGGCCCATAAAAATAGTCTATGGACCATTACAACCTTTTTCTTTACTATTATGGGCAAATGTTTATGCATAACTTTTCATGAGTTAATACTAATTTATCTCATTTATTTTTTCTTCATAAAAATGAACTACCTCTTCCCATCTTATTTCCATTCTACCTCAATTTTTTTAGGGCTATTTCAATAGCACGTACAATTTTTGGGTAAAATTATCAACTTTTCCATTAGGCAAGCAACAAAACATGATGAAAATTACTTCTACAAATAAGTGCATTACATAGATGGTCATTTATTACTCACTAATCTAGAAATATGTAATATGATAAAACTTTTAATAATAGTGCAAGTACTAATATTTACAACGGATTCATTAAAAGCACACTACAAAGTACATTTTCGTGTGAAAGGCCAAACTTTACGGAGCTAAAACTCACAGAAAAGCACCTCACTTGGCCACAAGGATCTTCGCCTCCACAATGCATGTTGGAATGCAGTCATTGCCATCTTTCACTCTGCTCCATATGACTTGTTTGAATGCATGATTCATCAATTCTTCTCTCAAATGGTTCACAAATAAAAACCAAGTTTGGTTCACTTGACGTCACAATTGTGCCCTCAATTTCAAAACCTAAGAATCTCATGACTCGTCCTCACTGCCAACTTTTTTCCTTTTGTACTTTGAAGCTGCTGATTGGGATGATTTCCCAGGCTGATAACAAGTTAAAGCTCCTACAATAAGTATTTTATTCCTCATCATCACTATATATCTTTGATTCTGCCGCATTCGCCTTTTTAACAGAAAGATTTCTTTTATTTTTGTTTATCAATAGATATTGACTCAATTTTAAGTTCATGGTATATGGTCATACTCTGCTAAGGGTGGATTTCTCCTCCATTATTGGTTGTCAATGGCTTTGCAAGGATGAGGGATTTGTGAATTTTTATTCAATTATTCACACAATTTCTACTTAAATATGGACATAAAACATTTGTTGTATTCAATTTTTCTAATAAGACACTTCAAATTAACTGAAACATTCAATTTGTTTGAATTTTTCAATTTGAAGAGAAGAGGAATCCCTTTGAGTGTCGTGTTATGCTTTGGCAGAAAAATTATATCAATGTTTGAGAATTGATAGAATTATGCTAGAAAAATATAAAAGATGTTTTTTTACTAAGGTGATCGATTAAAAAAACATAGAACTCCAATTAAAAAAAAACATAGAACATAGTAGTAATAAATAGGGCTTAAATTTTCGCAATCATATACAGAAGCTTTTTTTTAAAGGTGATGCATAAACCTTTAAATTAAACAAAAAAAATTAATAAAAATATAAATAAACAAGAATATCCAAGAGTAATCCAAAAGTATCAAAATAACATCATAAAAAGCCATAAAATGCTAAATAATGAGCAAGAAATCTAAAATAAATAGATTATGACTTGAGGGTTCAAATTCAAAAGAATCTACCACTCCATCACTTAGAGAATCTTCATTAAAATATTCATTGTAGCTGATTGTTTTCCCTCCTGTCGCATCCACACATATATCAATATCCTACCTCATCCTGACTTTTATCAGCCTACTCTATCCATAATTTTATCAACAAGATGATTCGGCTTCAAGCAGTCAAATAAGAAGGTACAACATCTTCTAGTTTTGAAATTAGACGTGCGCCTTATTACAGGTACCACAAGTGAACCTAAAACAACTAAAACATATTTTTCAATAACCTATCACGAGACCTAAGCCTGAATAAGTTTCGAATGCACCTCACTCACTCCACAAATTGCACAATTTTGAACACTGATAAAAAATGAGGTAATATATAAAGTCAAAAGTTAGTAAAAATCAAGAAATCTTTGAAATATTATAGCTTAACGTCTTGTTTGGATGGGCTTCTACCTTTTCAGGTACAGCTTAGCAAGATGTTCAATGGACCGTAATCATTTCTAAGTGCCATATAAAGAAACTTCAGTAGAACATATTGCTAAAAAGACGTGACCTTTTTTACACCCAAATAGCATAGGTGTGGTTTTTGGTAACTATGTTATCACAACAAAAAAGAAAAAGCTAAACCACATTAAGCCTAAGAATGAAGAAAAAGGCTCATGCGATATGTAAGTTTAGTGGGCACCAAATTAAACTTGTATTGGTCAACAACATCAAAAGATCATGTAAGTGCTAAATTTTAACGACAAGAATACATTAACCAAATATAAGGAATATAAATAATGATATGATTTTTACAGAAAAAACCATCACCAGGTACCACCATTGGCCTGATAACAGTCGCCGCTATTGTTGACCTCTACGTCGATATCATTTTACTTCAAGCAAAACACAAAAAAGTTATATTTTACATTTATTTTACACCGAACCAGACAAAAAACAAAAATATTCCAAATGCAATAAATTTTAGTTACACTACATTCTTTTTACTACGATTATATTTCAGCATAACAAATTCAAATTTTTATTTTCAAACTCAAGGTCTTTATTAATGGCTCATAAAATTGATTTCCCTATAGTTATTATAATCTTAAAAATTATTATACTTTAAAAATGGGTACTAAAATATTTTATGTCAAAATAATGGCTTCTAGGCTAAATATTTTTAAAATACATGCATTTTAAAAATGCAGAAATTGCAATAGATTTATTTGAAAATTAATCCTTATTTGGTAGGATGACTTTGTCTTTAATATAGTATATCTCAAATGAATCAAAAAGCAATGAGAATAGACTCAAACAAAGACGGTGATGGCAACAATAACATTATATGGTGGCAGTAGGTGACGATGGGCCTCAGCGAAAAGATGGCAATGGATGGAAACAAGCAGTGGTAACTGAAACATGCAATGGGTAAGGAAGTTGAGGTTGTTGGTTACAAGTTTTTTCAGCATTTGAAATTTGCCTAATTTACGTGAATTACAAATTCAACAAAAAAAACCATTTTGAATTAGTCTGAATCCCCTATGAAAATGCTTTATACTTAAGTTACTCACTACTCAAAACAAGAAAATTAAAACTCCACACATGTAATTTATCCTACACTCCTATGACTAGCAACCAGACAGCACCAAAAATCTTTTGCTTACAACTCATTATGGATTTCTTTAGAGGCCGTTTGGGATCACTTTTGTTTTTTTGTTTTCTATTTTTTGTTTTTATTTAATTTTGTTTATGCTTTGATTTGAGACAAAACATGTTTGGTACGTTTGATTAAGATATGGTTGTTTTTGAAAACACTCCAAACATCCAAAATTTGTTGTGTGTTTTCAAAAACATGTTTATTTGTTTTAAGAAACAAAAACTAATAACATGTTAAAAACACATTAAGCAAACATGTTTTAAAAAACAAAAGAAAAAACAAAAACAAAAAACAAAAAACAAAATTGATCCAAAACAAGCCTTTAGTTTCCACATACAGATTACTTTTAAAAATTACAATGTGTCATTATTCAAAAGAGAACATTCTTTTGCATGTCATTAAGTAGATTAAAATAAAAAATCTCTATATATACAGTCAGAAAGGGCTAAATGAAAGCTAGCAATTTAAATTGTTTGAAGAGTTCCAAAAATGATCATTCATGCTCATATGCCAAATATGTAACGAAACCGCATAGTTTCTAAAAATATCATTTACTAGCATATCAAAGATTAAAAAAAAGGGCCTCTTCAAAAAGATAAAGAAACTGGCACTGTTTCTTCAAAAGCGATACAACGCTTCTTAGATGGTAAAGGAACACATCCCCCTGATAATGATTGTACAACGTGTTGCCTCAATACAAAATTCTTTTGCCAGCAATGCATATCAGTAGTAATTACTAATTTCCATCATAGTAAAATAAAGCAATAAAATTGAAGTGAAATACTTTGCCAATAACTCATATCAGTGATAACTAGAATTTTATTCATTATATAAATCAAAGAATGAAGTAACAGCTCATGATTCAAGGATTATGTCACAAAGTTCATTGTAAAAAACGCCTTACTGAAACAGAGAAACAACTCGTGCATAAGCCCATGCTCCAGTAGACAAATTAGTCAAATTCAGCCAAGAGAGACTGCAATGTATGCTCCCCATCACAATGAGAATAAAAGTATAAAGACAAACTCCCACCATTCTATAGGATCCATGATCAGCATACCATCTCTTCTGAAACAATTGATAACCCTTAACTGTTCTGAAGAAAACAAAAAATGATTTTGATAATCTAACAGGTCTCTTTATCAGCATTGCAGTCCTTATGATAGGAAAAACATTCCAACCATTGCTTGGGAGCTGCTGGATGAATGCATGAAAGGTTAAAAATAAACCTTTTCTCCGAGTTGGCAAGAACAGTGGCAGGGGCAAAAGGTTTTTTCACAACTCCGTTATCTCTAAGCCAATTTAAGATCTTATATCTGGGTTTTATCCTCTTCTCTAGATCAAAACATAAGAATGAGGGAAAACTATTAAGATACTCTATAGGGTAGCCCAAGTCCTGGCAGAGATAGTTCACCTTCTTTCGCAACATGTTTTCACACTGGTTAAGTATTTTTGGTGCAGCGATTATAATTCTACAAAGCATATCATACTTAATTCCCATCCCAATAAGGCAATCAAACCGCTTCTGCAGCAGCTCCTTGTTGCCACTAACCAGCCCAATGGCTTTACTTGTCATCTTATTTTTCCCAAATCCAATACTAAGAAAAAACTCCACTTTTACTTCAACAAACTGGTGCTGTTTTACCAATTTTATCCTCTTTAAATCTTGCATGAACTCAGCCTCCAACTCGTTATCACAGGAATCAACATTAGCATATGAAGGGGAAAGGAAACTTATATTCTTCTCATCAGCAATTTTGGTGCAAAACCACTTATCGAGGTCCAAAGTTCTCAATATTCCCGGCAAGTTTCCTAATTTGTTCTTCCCCAATACATAGGGATGCCTCTTCGTGAGAGCATAAACTTCCTCTTTGCACAATCCAATACGCATGAGGTAATCTGGAATCAAAATCTCTGGATTTTCCAGATCAAAATAAAAAACTTCTACATTCTTCAGAGTAAAAGCTCCTACCTCATCCTTTCTCATGCCCAATTTCAAAAAAAATCCTAACTTTTGAGTAAGGCCGGACTCCTCTATCTCCACAAATATCCTCTTGCTCCGGCCTATGAGCTCCCCCATACCCTCCTTCCATGAACACATGTCATAAAATATGCGAATTCTCCTGCAGAAGCGAAGGAGCAGCTCCACATCATCTCCAGCGCAGCCGTCAAGGCCATAGTCGACAAACACAACTTTAAGGTCGCGAAAGAGTCGTTCGATCTCCACATCTTCCTCCACCGCCGAAAGAGTCGACGGAAAAGCAAGGCAAATGGCGATCACGGAAACGCGAGTGAATCCCAGGGCCTCAAACCGCTGAAGCCGATTGAGAAGATGGCCTGGCGGAGAAGAGAAAATAGACGGGGAATTAAGGTAAAGCAAGCCGAGGAGAGTCCATGGGAAGCCAAACCGGAGCAGAGACGAAACAGTGGCAAGAAGTCGCGCGTCGTCGGAAAGGAAGAGTGGAGTGCCAGAAGGGAGCGAAGGGTGGGAGGGAGCAAGTCCGATGCTCTCGTAGAAGAAGTCGAACTCGTTGACGGGACGGTAAGCGAAGAAGCTGCGAATGATGCGAGGGAAGTCGGAGGGAATCGCTTTGTTGAAAGGAATTTGGGAGACGAAAGTGGAGAGAGAGATGGGAGAGTTGGAAGCAATGTGGTCGGCAAGAGTAAAGGGAAGAGCGCGAGTGGCGTGAAGGTATTCGGTGAGTGCGAGCTTGGCTTCGGCTAGGGCTCGAGTGCGGTTGCGGTAATGGAGGTTTTTGAGCTTTCGAGAGGAGAATGAGGTGGTGGTGGTGGTGGTGGTGAAAGAAAGGAACCGACGATACCGAAGGAAGAGAGATAAGGTGCCTTCAGTGTATGTTGGTGGGAGGAAACGCATAGCGCACCGCCGCCGGAGAGGTGATAATGGAGGACGTGCGTTTAGGGTTTTGGGGGTTTAGGTTCGGCCGGGGGATAACCGGGAGACGGGGGATCACATAAATTTTGTTTTTTTATCTTTTAATTTACATACATATCACACACATAACATATGTATGACAAAAATATTAAAAATTAAAATAGGGGGATCTACATACAAACCATCCAATTCTTATTAAATTGCATATCTAACACTGTAAATTTCAATATTACATGTGCACCGCGTAATTCTTCCCAATTATCATATCTTACATCCTCGTTAACTTCTGTGACTTTCTTGTGACATTATGAGAAACTCGTAAGGAACGGACAGATTGGCGGCATACAATGGCCTCTGAAACTCTTATCACTCTCATTTTTTCGGTGCCTTGCTATAAATCCAATTTTTTTCTCCCAACTTTCACCTCCAGTGTTATTTTGATGAGCTCACAAGGCACAACATCAAGAATGGTAGCAGCGGGTCAGACAGTCAGCGAAGAAGCGATGATCGGTTCACCTGGTGCTATGAAGGAAGGATCTGCAGCAGCAACCCTCTTCTGAGTTTACTCAAAGCCCGCTCTCACCCCTTCTCTTTGCCCTGCAACAGCTGAATGAGATTGCTCAATTATGGTTAACTCATCAGTCGCTATGTCCTGAACAACGACCACTCTCTCATAAATAGAAGTTATAAAACGCTCGATACCAGAACGTGCAACATCAAGAATGGTACATGTCATAAACGGCTGACGGAATGGACCAGCCTTTAACTTCTATCACTGCTTTTCCTTTGCCATGTTTGCTTTCGCAACTTCGTTGGTTTCTAAAGCCCTCCAGTCACTCGAGGTCATCCTCCCTTCCCTATACTTGGTTCATTGTTCTTTTTACGGTATATTGTGGGACCAATATTAGACTCTCTTTGAACACCTCATGGACGTCCTACATATTGGCAGGTAAGGCCCCCGGCTTGCTATTTTCCACCTCCTGCAAGTGAGTGGCAATCTTCCAGTTGTCGGATGTAGAACCGACCAAGATTTTTTTACGTCAGACCTTGATCTTATTCTCAATGCCGAGCAAACAAAGTTTTTGCCCACCCGAAAACATGACAAACCCTTCCTTGTTGACCTTTAAGGAGAAGTAAGTGACTGAAGGTGTCGATCAGTCAAGGCTAAAACAACTACAAAACATGACGAAAGTCAAAATGCCCGCAATAGAGTTTTGAAGAACTTGAGCCAGAATGACCCTGTATTCAGTAAACACACTCCTAACCTCTGGCCATAGGGGCAACCAGAGACCGTACTTAAACTAATCTTGGTTAAACACCATATCAAAGCCCGCATCATCTGTTGGGTGCTCTGAGACGAACATCCTGTAGAGGGTGATCTGCGCACACAACACAAAGTGCTCGTGAAGACTCTTCACATCCTCGTACGTCAAAGAAAAGTAATTGGTCACCCTCACGGTACCAATGAAAACTAGAGAATACTTTGAAGCCATCGCAGTTGAACGAAAAGAACGAAGGAAAATGAAGGAAAAAGAGTTAGAAAACCCGAAGAATAAAATACAAAAGCGGAATGAGGCAACACCTAACTCTATTTATAAGGCAGAAATGCAAACCGAAGAGCTGCAAAAGGATGTGTCATATCAATTGTCATTTCGTATTCCTCAAATTATTATTTTATAAAAAATAATCATTTTAGGTTTTAGAAAACATGCTTAATAAATGGGTCTTCTGTGGCGTTAGACGAGACATACCCCTTCTCAAGCAACCTCTGAAGGACCATCTCTCCACTAAGCCAAATCTGCTCCATCCGGCCACCCTCACTATGGAATCAACTCAGAACTACCGAACCGCAGATGGATCCCATCTCAGCTTTGATGTCATTCAAGGAACCTAACAACAACGCTACTTCTCTCTTCAGCCGGTGGATGATATCATCAAGGGACTCAGCCGCAGCAATAGGAACCGAGTCGACCACATCTCTTGGTTGCCCGCCGCCCTTGACATCATTTGTTTCGACTGACACATCTGTGTTTAAAATGAATATTAAGTTACTTTGCCAGACAAAGTCAAAAGAAATTCCTTACGTACCCATGAGCCTCTCAAGCTCTGAACCAGTCAAGGGATGACCTTCCTCTCCCGCTATGGTGCCTCCTCCTTTCCCTCCCAGGGCAGCAACAAAGGATCAAACGCCACCTCTACCCTCGGGCTCCTGCGATTGTCGGTTGCCTTTTCCCCCAACGGAGTCAATGGGTCAACCACAACCATGACCTCGCTTGGACTAGAACCCGTCGGTTTCTAGTGCCTCGTTGGTGAGGCCTTTTGGGTCCCTCGGAAGAAGCAACCTGGTCGACTGATTCAAGACCGGTCGTATCTCGCCTTCTTTTTTTTTACCACCTTTTTCTTTTTCGGGACATATGTCGGGGTAGGTGGACACCCCACCAAGACCAGTATACTCGAGTTGAGTGTCTTGTTGCGCGTGCCACCCAACATAAAACCTACTCAGCAACCAAAGAAATGTTGGTAAATGATGAAGAACCCAACTCCTAGCTATATTTATACGACACATCATACATGAAAATAAAGAAAGAACTAATCATTAATTTTTTGTAATTTCTGTGACACGGTTAAGATAATAACTTTTTTGTTCTTATCGCAGTTATTGCCACAAAGGAGCAAGAAAAATTGGGGAACTAATATGTATATTCTAAAAGCACCGACATGAATCTCAAGAAGAACGAATGACCAAAAATAAAAAGCTTCCTCTAATGGTAAATAGTTGACCGACAAGTCATGGCCAAGCAAGTGAATATGTGTCTCTAAATCTGGGACAGGTTAAAGCTCTCGAGATGATCCCTCACCCGATAGCGACAAAATCCTCCAAGGGTGAGGTGTAATTCACCCTAACAGCAAGTCTCATCGGATACCCCACATAAGCGGCGATAAAATCCACCTAAAATCTTGCAAATAAGGGCATCCGGCTGAGGCGACAAACTGACCCGGTAGACGAGACTTAGGTCCCGTATTACTTTAGTCAAAGCGACAAGTGAGCCGCGGTTCACCCGACAAAAACAAATCAACTCATAAGTCAACTTCCGACCAACCAAAGCGTAGGCAGAAATCCCCTGAACGTGATTGAACGACCGAATAACATTTGTCGTGGCGAACAAGATTGACATTTGATCGAACGTCTTGGTTGACCAAACATAAGCCACGATCGCCACTCAGTCAATCGCCTTAATCGGCGCATTCTAACGAATGGATTGACCAATTACCAACACATCAAAAGTCAAATTGTATACAGATACATAAAATCTTTATAATTAATCAGAGCATTATTTACATTAAAAACGACTTCCATAATTATTTTTTTCTTTCTATAATTATACAAAATATGTTCTTGTAGATAAGAACCAAAAGGACAATCAAAGTGATGATACCATTTGGACTCTCCTCCCTCCACGGAAACTCTTGATTCACTTTATTTTCTACTTCTCCGGACTCTAACTCTCGAGGCGTGTTCACAAAACAATCCCGAAAAAGCTTAATTATTAAAAAAAGAATTAAAAAAAATAATGGTATATGATATCAAAGGAACTTTGACTTTATTTGCCCTAAAATAGTATATATTGGAAAAATATACATCTTAATTTTATGTTTTAAAAATAGAATTTAAAAGAATATGCAGAAATGCTTCCTTGGATCTATAT
>NEWO01000111.1:903194-914262 GCA_003013225.1 Phalaenopsis aphrodite
ATTTTGGGATTTGAGAAGAGGGAGAAGCAGTAGAACCCTCGCGATTTTGAGAGGAAGGAGAAGATGCGGAGCTCGAAAGAGGGAGAAGCAGTCGAACCCTAAATTTATACGTTTATATTATATTATATTAAATAAAATATTTATTAATAATTTGTTAAATATTATAATTTATAGAATTTAACTTTTTAAAATTTGATAAATTTTTTTATTTTAAGAATTTTAATTAATTACAATTTTTAATTTTTAATTTTATGAATATGTATTGTGTGTGTGTGTTTATTTATTTATTTCTTTTCGAGTAAATTCGAGCCGAACACGAGCGAACAAATGTTTGTTCGTGTTCGCCTCATTAGTGTTTGGCTCGTTTATATTTCGAGCTTAACGAGCCAAACACGAGCTATTCACTTTTTTCAGAAAATGTGTTTAATATTGCTATGATTTATATGTTCTTAAGAAAAAAAAAAACATATTTGAATGAGTATTTTTTTTATTTAAAAAAAACTATAATTTTTATAAAATAGTTGTGTCTACGTGCGTTTCAGTATTAAGTTCTAACGTTCATGGCATATACGACGTTTCTCTTGCTTCACCCAACACAAAGTATTATTTGATGGCGAGTAGCAGTGATGGTCGGTGATTGAAGGTGGCGGATGGCGAGGGTCGGTGGTGGCGGCCGATGACCAGTGATCTACAATGGGTAGCGGCGGAGGCTGGCGACCGGTGACTGACTGTGGCAGCCAACAACAACAGACGACCGCGAGCTTCGATCGGCGAGAGGCAAACGGCGGAGTGCGGGGACTAGCGACGGGTGGTGGAGCCTCGCACATGTAATGCTCAATGGTAAAATATGATGAGGGTCATTCAGATGTCCTGATGACGGCGTGAATTGGACCACTTCACTGTGCAACCACATCGTTGAAATAACTGTCATTCAAACATAAGGTCATAAAGTATGTGGACATAATATTTTCTCTCTTTTCCAGCCCATAAAAGTTAGAAATAAGAAGAAAATTTATATTCATAACACAAAACTCTAATGTATTTACATATCTAACCCTCAAACGTTAATATGAAATGAAAAATAATCCATACCACATGACATCTGCCAACCAATGTAATCCGAATGAATATAGAGAAAACTCACACTATAAATGAAAAAACAGAGAGGAAAAAGGCTTTCGCACAAGTTACAGCCTCGAAAAAAAATATAATATAATATTTTATAAGAAAATATCATTTGCATCCCTCAAATCATCATATTTTCAAATAATGACAAAATTATGCTCCTCTCACTATCTTCCATCTCTTTATTTAGAAAAGAATATTACGTCCGGACGATCAACCAACTGCAGCCACGTCGCCCGTCGAAGACATGTATGATGACATGTCGGTCGATGACTGAATGTCCGGACATGCGGTGTTCAGATGAAATATTTTCTACTTTATTTATGTTCTATTTTGATTCATGTACAAATTGTGATTTAATATTCTAAAAGATATAAAAAAATGAGCACTACACCAATAATAAATAAAAAAGTATAATGATGTGTGTTAGAAATTCACGGCGGTAGAGTAATGAATTATTGTCTTAGCGTTGCATTAGGATTAAACACACACAGATAAAAGAAAAGAGGTAAGCAAAAGGAGATACATCAACTTTTTGAGTGGAAAACCCTTGAAAGGGGAACAACCACGAGGTCTAGTTTAGTTGAAATAATCCACTATGAATGATGAGTACACATGTTCATTCTTCCCCTAAATTAGGGAAGATTGAATTATAAAGTTATATAACTATAATTTGACTGCAGTTCTTAGTGACAGCAGATTACAAGAGTCGTTGTTGATTGTTGTGGGGGTAGTAGTCTGTCGTGAGTGTTGTAGATAGTTGCTCCAGAAGCGTTGATTGGTAGAGAAACCGTAATAAGCAGTTGCAGGAACTGTGGACCTCATAGGACGTAGTGGCGGGTATGAATGATATCCGTAGACCGTGGAGGACAGAGTCGGGAGTTGCACGAGCTGTGAACCACATAAGCCGTAAGGCAAGTATGAATGATATATGTAGGTCGCGGGAGTCAGAGTTGGAAGCTGCATGAGCTGATGACCACCCAGGACTTTGGGGGTGAGTGTGAATGACATCAGTAGGTCACGGGGGTCGGAGTCCGGAGCTGCAGATCTGTGGATTTCGTAAGTCGAAGGGTCGAGTATGAATGACGTCCGTAGGCCGCGGGGGCCGGAGTCATGAGCTACATGAGATGCGCCCACGTAGGTCTTAGGGGCGAGTATGAATGACGTCCGTAGGCCGCGAGGGCCGGAGTCGGGAGCTGCACTAATTAATGACCACGTTGGTCGTTGTTAGCAGATGGACTGCAGTGATGAGCTATTATTCCACATACGAAAAAGTGTTACTAGATTTTCCAAGTTATAACATTGACTGAAGACGTTTGGTTAATGGTGGTTGAATATGGTCGACAATTGTTAACGACGGTGGGGGGTGCGACGATCGGAGATGGTCAGAGGTGGTCGACGACAGTCGGCGGTGATCAATGTCGGTCGGTGGTGATGCTGAGCTGCAACTCCTACTTAAGGCCTCAACTCTCTCTAGGCTTCAGCTCCCCCTCACGAGAGGGATATGGGCCTATTTATAGTCTTTTGTGTGTCATTAATGCAGAAATATGAACCATTTTGATCGGACGATCCAGAGAGCTTCTCCGGCTCAAATGACGTTTAATGGAGGGACGTTGTGGCAATGCGTTGCAGCGAGGCGTCTCGGCGACGCGTTGAGTTCAAGACATCTGGAACCTTGATTTCCCAAAAAGAAGAAAGTCATCATGTATAGTGGTACAAAGTTGCAGTGAAAAAGTTGCGGGGCATATTTGCGGTGCCGAGTTATGGAGCAGAGTTGCGGTATCGAGTTACGGTGTAGAGTTGCGGTGCTAGGTTACAGTGTAGAGTAAAGTCATCCCACCCTTCGTAGCAAACAAGCAACAAAATTTTATTTCTTATTGCAATGAAGAGGAAAGTCGCTCTCGTCCTGCGTAGCAGACAAACAACGGGATCTTCTTTCTTGTTTATGCTGCGCTTTTTGGAGGAGATAAAGAAATGTTGTAGTTTTCATGTTGCGCTTTGAGGAGAAGANGAAATAACTGTCATTCAAACATAAGGTCATAAAGTATGTGGACATAATATTTTCTCTCTTTTCCAGCCCATAAAAGTTAGAAATAAGAAGAAAATTTATATTCATAACACAAAACTCTAATGTATTTACATATCTAACCCTCAAACATTAATATGAAATGAAAAATAATCCATACCACATGACATCTGCCAACCAATGTAATCCGAATGAATATAGAGAAAACTCACACTATAAATGAAAAAACAGAGAGGAAAAAGGCCTCCTACAAGTTAGAGCCCCGAAAAAAATATAATATAATATTTTATAAGAAAATACCATTTGCATCCCTCAAATCATCATATTTTCAAATAATCACAAAATTATGCTCCTCTCTCTATCTTCCATCTCTTCATTTAGAAAAAATACGACACGTCCGGACGACTAACCACCTGCAGCCACGTCGCCCGCCGATGACATGTATGGTGACATATCAGTCGGTGATTGAATGTCAGGACGAGCGATGTGCAGATGAAATGTTTTCTACTTTATATATGCTCTATTTTGATTCATGGACAAATTGTGATTCAACATTCTAAAAGGTATTAAAAAATGAGCACTACAACAATAATAAATAAAAAAAGTATAATGATGCGTGCTAGAAATTCACGGTGGTAGAGTAATGAATTATTGTCTTAGTGTTGCATTAAGATTAAACACACACAGATAAAAGAAGAGAGGTAAGCAGAAGGAGACACATCAACTTCTTGAGTGGAAAACCCTTGAAAGGGGAACATCCACGAGTCTAGTTCAGTTGAAATAATCCACTATGAATGATGAGTACACATGTTCATTCTTCCCCTAAATTAGGGAAGATTGAATTACGAAGTTATATAACTATAATCTGACTGCGGTTCTTAGTGACATCAGGCTACAAGGGTCATTGTTTATTGTTGTGGAGGTAGTAGTCTGTCGTGAGTGTTGTAGATGGTTGCTCCAGAAGCGTTGATTGGTCAAAGAAACCGTAATAAGCAGTTGCGGGAACTGTGGACCGCATAGGACGTAGTGATGAGTATGAATGACGTCCGTAGACCGTGGGGGCCGGAGTCGGGAGTTGTACAAGTTGTGGACCGCATAAGCCGTAAGGGCAAATATGAATGATATCCGTAGGTCGCGGGAGTCAGAGTCGGAAGCTGCATGAGTTGATGACCACCCAGGACTTTAGGGGTGAGTGTGAATGACATTAATAGGCCACGGGGGCCGGAGTCCGGAGCTGCAGATCTGTGGATTTCGTAAGTCGAAGGGTCGAGTATGAATGACGTCCGTAGGCCGTTGGGACCGGCCGGAGACATGAGCTACATGAGATGCGACCCACGTAGGTCTTAGGGGCGAGTATGAATGATGTCCGTAGGCCGCGAGGGCCGGAGTCGGGAGCTGCACTAATTGATGACCACATTGGTCGTTGTTGGCACATGGACTGTAGTGATGAGCTCTTATCTCATATACGAGAAAGTATTACTAGATTTTTCAAGTTATAACATTGACTGAAGACGTTTGGTTAATGGTGGTCGAATATGATCGACAATCATTGACGACGATGGTGGGTGATCGATGACGGTCGGAGGTGGTCGACGAAAGTCCGCGGTGATCGATGTCGGTCAGTGGTGATGCTGAGCTGCAATTCCTACTCAAGGCCTTAACTCTCTTTCTAGGCTTCAGCTCCCCTTTATGAGAAGGATATGGGTCTATTTATAGTCTTTTGGGTGTCATTAATGTAGGAATATGAACCATTTTAATCGGACGATCCAGAGAGCTTCTCCGGCTCAAACGACGTTTAATGGCGAGACATTGTGGCAATGCGTTGCAATGAGGAGTCTCGGCGAAGCGTTGAGTTCAAGACTATCATCCGGGCCATGATTTCCCGAAAAGAAGAAAGTCATCATGTATAGCGGTACAAAGTTGCAGTGCAAAGTTGCGGGAAAGATTTGCGGTGTCGAGTTACGGTGCAGAGTTGCGGTGTCGAGTTACGGTGCAGAGTTGCGGTGCTAGGTTACGGTGTAGAGTAAAGTCATCCCACCCTTCGTAGCAAAACAATTAACGAGATTTTCTTTTTCGTTACAGTGAAGAGGAAAGTCGCTCTAGTCCTACGTAGCAGACAAGCAACGAGATCTTCTTCCTTGTTTATGCCGCGCTTTTTGGAGGAGATGAAGAAATGTTGTAGCTTTCCTGTTGCGCTTTGAGGAGAAGATATTCATGCTTATGTGACAGCAGAAGACGACGGGTGTTGGTCGACGGAGTGCGGGGGCAGCAGGGGTAGCCTCACACATGTAATTCTCCAAAAATATATATATATTTTTTCAAAACAATAAAAACACAATTTTTGTGTTTTCGATGATTTGAAAACAACCATTGTGTATTTTAAAAACAAAACTAAAAAGCTAAAAAATAAATAAACAAACACTATTTTTCAATTCATTTTCATTTTTTAAAAATAAGAAACATAAAATAGAATGTGATCTCAAACAGTATCTAAAGGTTTGTTTGGGATAGATTTTCATTTCCGCTCAACTTTTTAGAAATTTATCTACTTATTATATTGTTCACATATTTATAAACTTTATTATTAAAATTAACTCAACTTATTTTTAAAAATTAAAGCACATAAGTGATCTCAAACCACTCCTAAATCTGCCAAAACCAGCTATAAAAGACTTCACCCATATAAAATATGGAGCAACATAAGCTAACTAAAATCATTGATAAAAGTCATGATTTGATAATATATTATAATATCTCCACTCATCTCTTATGGCACGAGAAAATACTACATGTGTCATTCAGATGGTGTGAATTGCACCACACCGCTGTGCAACCATGTCATTGTGCACAACTGCGTAATGTAATCCACAACCCACGCCGTCATATGAAGTCATAGAAGATTAACATTAATAACACAAAATTCTAATGTATTTATATATCCAACCCTTAAACATTAATATGAAATGAAAAATAATTCATACCACATAACATCTGCCAACCAATGTAATCTAAATGAATAGAGAAAACTCACACCATAAATGAAAAAACAGAGAGGGACAAAGCTTACATACAAGTTAACAGTCCTCAAAATATAATATACTATTTCATAAGAAAATACCATTTGCATCACTCAAATCATCATATTTTCAAATAATCACCAAAATATGCCACAGAACAGAGATTCAATCAGCCAGTCCGCAAAAACTCCAATCAATCATGAACAAAATCAGAAATCCCCAACAAACAGAGACTGAAAAGATTCTCAAATCTACCTGTACATGAAAAATATCCCTTCTCTGTGCAAAGAAAGCTCTTTTAACAATGGCAAGAAATCTCATTAATGGCGCTCAGATCACTAATCATCTCACAAAGTCGTCTCCTTCCTCGCAGCTCTCAACGACGCAGTTGTCAAAGATGTGAGTTTTTTTCGGATTCGGTCCATAAGAGATCACACAAGTGTAGTCCTCTGAAAGCTCCATTTCCTTCGGAGAAAGACGACCTGTAAAAATTCTGGGAGGAGAAGGCTGCAGAGCAGCAGGAGAGTGCAGAGCAAGTTGCAAATTCTTATTTTTGATTCCGAATTCAATCGGAGTGCGAGGAGATTGATCAACAGACACAGCTGAAGAACAAGAACTGGTTTTTACGGAGGGTATCTGAATCTTAAGCTGTGATCCGAACAGAACCATTCTGCTGTTTCGGTTTAAGGTTTTCTTCTCCAAGTTCTCCTTTGTAAGAGAATCAACTAAAGCGAGACCAATGGCGCTGGAGTCTTCGTTGCCACAGTAAGGTTTTCTATGGCTTTTTTCGGTGGAGAAAGGTTTGTTAATGGCGGAGAAGAGCTTGGTTTCTAGAATGGAGGTTGGGCTCATGATAGCTTCAGAGTCAGAGAAGGATTTTGGGGAGAAACCCACACAGAGCTTGGGGGAAACAAAGAGAGAAGAAATGGGACTTGAACGCTTTGCAGAGGGAGAGGGGTTACCAGTCATTAGGTTAGGGTTAGGGTTTCTTTCAACGGCTGGGTTTTCAAATTTAGTACTGTTGGAATCAGGGAGACAGAGAAGAAACTGCAAATAAGAATAAAAAACAGATACGTAAACAATTAAAAGAGGGGAAACGAAACCACAATGGAATTGAGTACATAAAAATTGCTTGCTTCTTTCTCTCACCCATTAAGTTGTCTTCATCACATCTTTCCAATAATGGATTCATTTGGTTGCTCGAGATAAAGACTAAGCTCCAATAAATTTATGAAATTCCAAAATAATTTCATTCTGGTGCTCAAAATTCATATTTTGGTTTAATTTTCTCCAATTTTTTTTTGTCAATCAATGAGGCAAACTTAGATGAATCGAAATTCAGAAGCAGGCAGAAAGAAGTAAAACTGTAAAAGAGAGAGATTAAGTTGTGAGCTCACTGGATTTTTTAATGGAGTTCTTCACGGAGATTATTTGTGCAGAGTGACTGAAGTTCTTCAAAGTTGCCTCTTTTTTCTCTTCAGGGCAAAAAGATTGAAAAGCTGAAGGGAACAAATCCAATGCGATCCTTGCAGAACCAGAGAATCGGATCACCAAAATGAAATAAAAGGCACCATCTTTCTCTTATTTTTCTGACAACAATGGCTTCGCCTTGCAAAATTGCTTCACTTTCCCCTCGCCGGTTTCACGGTGAGTTTTTCTCTACAGGCTAAGAGACAGGAGAGAGAAACTCATTACATAATCATGGAGATCGCCGGCGGCTTATAAAAATCGGTCCTTTTCTTTCCAGAGAGGGAGAGAGAGAGAGAGAGAGAGAGAGGACTTTCTTCCTTGTCTGGGAGTAGCTCTATGTTCTGATACGCCAAATATTTAAAAAGAGCAGTTTTACAACGGGGAGGAAGGACTACAGACTGTTTATTTATTTACCTTCAAATAAAAATTTATTTTTTTTTGCATAAATACAACATAAATCTTATAAATTTGCACATCATAAACAAAAAATCATATTTTTACGTTTAATTCCACTTAAACTTTGTATTTTACATTTATACCACCTAAAAGTTTCATATCACATTAAAGCAACTGCATTTTAATTTTTAAAATGTAAAATATAGTTAGAAACATGTGTATGAAATTAAAATTTAGGTCTTAAATATGTAAATACCTAAAAATTGGGTGGTATGGGTGTAAATAAATTTTGTTTTTATGATTTTGGCAAAAATTTTCATTATTTCCGGCTTTATGGTCGCACGGGATGAAGTGAGTAAGGTTACCGCTCTCATGGGCAGATTTATAGGCTTAATGGCCGGTGTACGCCTTCGTTATGTGCTACATAGCAAGTGCAGTGACATTACCATGCGGTGATAATACCGCCCAAACCATGGGCCAGATGACGACACTATGGGCCGTAACGGCTTGTTTTTGTCTCTTTAGACCGGGTTTAAAGGTTTCGCATTCATCGGTTCACTGAAGAAATCCGGTTCGGTTCGGGGTGGTCCAGCTTGACCCAACTCAGATACCTGAAATCCTACGAATTTTTACATGAATCCATTTAGATTTAATATAATTGAGCATGCACCAAATAATAATTTAATTGCGTATACATTAAAATGCATGTTAATAATATATTATAAAATTTTAGAAATTTAATTAAAATATAAAGTTAATTTTAAATTTTAAAAATAGAGTTGATAAATTTACCCTCTTTTTTGCTCATATGCAACAAAATCTTCAGACAGAATCGTAATAATATATATTTTAGTCTTTAACAATTTGATAATATATATGACATAAATTCTCGTTCGCAGTTTAAGTGATTAGATTGTCGAAAAAACTTATTGAATTCTACGAAACTCTAGTTGACTGGCTTTGGCCAACTAACTCCAGTAGACCAGCTCCAGTTGGCTAGCTCCAGTTGGCCGGTCCAACTCAGGTATTGTCGAAAAAACTTATTGAATTCTATGAACTCTAGTCGGCTGGCTCTAGCCAACCAACTCCAGTCGACCAGCTTTAGTCGGCCAGCTCCAGTTGGCAGATCCAACTCAGGTAGGTCATCTCCAATCATTGTATAGGACTAGGGTTATAATTATGAATTTGTAATAAGCATTATGTATAATATGAGAAAAAAATCTAACATGAAAATACTGTATTCTAAGAAATTTCTCTCCCCATATTCGCTCCTCTATCTATTTTTCTCTCTTTAGTTACGCTCTATTCCTGTTTCACGATTAAATTAGGATTTAACATTCTGAAGCACTACACAAATAATAAATAAAAAGATAGATGATATTTGTTGTTTATGTCTTTATTAGTTTTGTATGGATTTCATTTAATTTTTTATTTGGTTTTTTTATTATAAAATGAGAGGTGGAGATTATAGGTATATTTATGATTCTTAAACTCCTCCATTATAAAACGTTCAATAAGCAATACTTTTATACTATTCAAATAATACCAACAGACTATCATATGTTAACATGCTTATTTAAAAATATATATATATACAATTCAATAAAAATTACAAAAATATCTAAAACTTTTTTTTATAAGTTTTCCATATCAATTCCTAATTATTTTTTTTTAGTTTTGATATAAGAAAACATAATTGTTGTGCGCCGAAAGATTCACGGTAGTAGAATAATAAATTTAGTGTATTAGTATAGCACGAAAATCCAACATATACTCAGATTGTTAAAGAGAAGTAAGCAGAAGGAAACGGATTGATTTTTACTTGGAAAATATTAGAAAAGGGAAACAACCATGGAGTCTAGCCCATTTGAAATAATCCATTAAGAATGATGAGTACATATGTCTACTCTTTTTATAAATTAGAGAAGATAGAGTTACTGAGATGATTATTGTAAATGTATAATAACCGTTCGTTGATAATGGTTGTAGTCGATTGTAATGAATATAATTTTCTATGATATTAAGCTGCAAGGGCCGTAGTCGATTGCTATGGAGGTTGTAGTCCACCGTAAAAGGTTATGGATTGGGACTATAGTGCCACTTGTCGTACAAACCGTAGTTGAATGTCATGGTAGTAGTTTTTCGTGTGAGCTACAGATAGTTGCTTTAGGAGTGTCGGTAGGCCACAAAAAGTGTAGCAGGAAGTTGCAAGAGTTGTGAGTCACATTGGTTGTGGTTGGTCACATAAATCATTGTGGTGAATTGTGATGACGCCTGTACACCACAGAGGTCAAAGTCGGGAGCTGCACGATTTGTAGTCCTTGTAGGTCGTAGTTCATCACATTGGTCGTAGTAGTGAGCTGAGATGACGTATGTATGTTGTAGGGTCCGGAGTCGAGAGCTGCATGAGTTATAAGTCACGTAGGCTTAATGATGAGAGCTGAGCGAGCTATAAATCATGTAGGTCATAGTTGGTTGCAAAAGTCGTAGTTATGAGATGACATGATTTGTAGGCCTTAGAGGTCAGAGTCTGGAGCTACACGAGCTATGAGTCATAGTTTGTAGATGGTCACGCAAGACATATTGATGACATGTGATGGCGTCTATTGGCTGCTTTGGCCAACGTTGAGAATTGTATGAGTTGTGAGCCACGTAGGTTGTAGTTAGTCACATTAGTCGTAGTGGTCAGTAACTAGCCAAAAACTTACCATGAAGTAAGTTGGTTCCTCACGCAAGTATACATGCCACGTAATAATATGATTATAAAGTACCACTTATCTCTCCCACGAGGAAAGAGCTAACAACTATTCTTATGGGTGAATCTCTAGTTTACTAAATATCTAAATCTTATTTTGCGTGATCACATATAAGATATGATTTTTTATAATCCTACTTAAAAGCAAAAATAAGTTTTGGTGGGTTTGGAAATCACAAAAAATAGCAATAGAGAAATATTATGGTTCTTGAAGAGATATGAGGCTCGCGCCTTTATGATTAAGGTATTTTGTGGTTCATGTTCTTTCTAGACTTTCCC
>NEWO01000111.1:914742-924781 GCA_003013225.1 Phalaenopsis aphrodite
TTGTTCTGATTCTCTTTCTAGGTTGCAAAACCCAAATAAAATATGCCTATTTTTACTCAAATTTTGTGTTAAACTATTTTATTCATCTGAGCAGTGGGCATGGATCACAGATCATGAAATATGTTAGCATCATAATTGGTCAGATCATAAGTTAATTAAATTATATGGTCAACACACCAATTTAAGCTCTAATACTTCAGAAAAATGATACAATGAAAGAAATCATTTGACAAAATCATGAAAGCCACATCCCATGAGTCATGGAGGCGCGAGAAGAAATTTAGCTATGTATTATAGAAAGAACACTGAAAAAAGATTCCATCAAAATCATTTGTGTTTTTGTCTACTTTTGTGATTGATATGCATAGTAGTGTATTATGACATTCTTCTACAAAGAGTCATGCTTATAATATAGTCATTTTAGCATGGTCCAAAGCATTTTAGCACGGAACCACATGGCAAGGGATCAGGACCTGTAGCTCGTGTATGTTATCTTTATTGCGCATTTGAATTGATGTATAAAATTACAACATCTCTTATTATTTTGATTTGGCTCGTCTTTTCTGCCATATTGCTTGCTTGAATTGTTTCTTTCTGTGATTTGTCTGAGAATCACAAATGCAATATAGACTCTTTAAGATTTAAAATTTTAAACTTCATACAATATTTTAATAAAACTTTCAATTAAATAAAAAATTTAAGATTAAAATATTCATGACTTTGAAATTTATACTTTTACTTTCCTACATAAACTTTGGGTAGGATTTTAAACGGGTTGCATACATGAATATAACTCAAATCATATAATAGGGCATCCACCCTTAGGACTGTGATAGATAAACTGCATCCATATTTGCATGGCTCGAGGAGATGCCCTCGAGCTTCTTCAACTTGAGTGGCCCAACATACATTTTTACTTAGGTGGTTGTATAGTGCGCTTAAAGTGTTAGAAGACTCCCTAACTCAGATAGAGTTTAATTCCTTTTATGGAGAGCATTTATAAATTTGTAAGTGTGTCTGCTCTTACCTTTGTTTCTTGAGGGAATTTCGACATCTTTCTGACGAGTGTAAGTCCCACCTCTTTAGCTTCACCTTATAAGTCATAAGACTAGAGTTTCATTCTTTTGACCTTAGGGCTATAGAGGTCCTCATGGATGACGCAATTCATGAATTACTAACTAGAGATTTTTGGACGTGTTGGGACAGCTACCTTCACAACTGGGTAAATTTTGGTTCCTAGTAGCTTGGGATGACGAGCCTATGGTACTCTGACCCAGCTGCCTTTACCTTATATGATTACTCTATCCTTCATGTTGTTAAGTCCCTTTAAGCCCTATCACTCTTTTGACTTTATTGATATCATCTCGACGGCATGCTTACCGATAAGTTGTAGCTCGTTTGGGATGCGATGATTCTTTCTCTACCCTTATGACTCAGACATACTTTGACGTATAAGGAAATCATTGTCGAGATGATTTTGGTTATTTTGTAGGTTCTGATGGTGATAAGCCGCTACTCATTTAGGATGTGAGAGACTCACTCTTTCCTGGTAGCTTAACGAAAGCTTTGAAGCAACAGGGTATTCCCATATGAAATAAACATCTTTTAATGACATATTCTCTACGTCCATGATAATAAAAGTGAAACTCCTTCTATCGAGAGTATTCATGGGTATCTCCCAAGATGTAATTAATCAGAGGGATACGTTCCTTTGGGAGACTTAAACTCAGAACAAAAATGTTTTTTTTAGTTCTCTGATTACGGGTGACTTATGTAGGGAATCTCTTCGTGGATATTGTATTTTGAGGTACTTCGATCCGATCATGTTTAAATATATACTCTCAACCCATCACACGAGAATTACACATGTATAAGCCTTCCACTTGCTTCTTTTTATTTGTTGTTGTATATTCTTTTCTTCAATTACTCTCCTCTTGAAATCATTCATTTAATTCGGGAGAGAGATTTATTCAAATAAGAGAATCTTACGAGGACACATAAATATACAAGCTGGCGACTCTGAGTCTTAAAAAGAATTGAGAAAATAATGGTGCACCCATAAACTAGTTATTTTGGACCATTTGAATTATAATATGTCTTAGTTCAAAAGTGCTGGCTTCAACAGTAGAGTAATTAATGCTAAGATGGATCTCTTCTACTGGTGGGTTTGTGTAATACCTAAGGGGGATCCTAAGGGACATTTCCATATGTGTGTTGGTTAACTGTTATGCACTCCTAAGATGTTTATAAGTGTAATCAATATCAGGGTCTAAAGGGTCAAAGACAACCTTATCTCCCTTGTGCTAACAAAAAGACAGACTCAACAAACTTCAATAAGAAAACAATCACTCCAACCCACTTGAGTCAATTAAAATTCACACAAAAAAAGCAAAAAACAAATAAAAAAGAAAGAACAAAACAAACTCAACAACAAATGTTTATTTTTGACATTTTAGTTTTTTTTTGTTTTTTATTTTTTAGCACCTTCAAAAAAACATGGGTACAATAAAAGTGTAAGCAAAAATGAAAAAAAAAATAGAAAAAAAAATTTAACCTTGATTTTCAACAGTTCAACTACAGTTTTCATAAACTCAAATATCTTCTTAATGTCTTTTCCCCACAACTGCCCCAAAAAATTGACGAGCATATAATTTATTGTGAAGTAAGTTGATTCCTCACACAGGTATATGTGTTAAGTAATAATGTGGTTAAAGTGTACCGTGCATCGATCCCACGAGGAAATGACTAAGAACTATTATAAGGGACTAATCTCTAGTTTACTAAACGTTTAAACCTAGTTTAGTGTAATCACAAATTATAGATAATTTTCTAAAATCCTACTTGAACAAAAAAATAAAAATAAGCAAGGCTATAAATCATAGAAAACCACGGAAAAGATATCTTACAATTCTTCAAGCAATATGATGCTCATGCCCCAGTGATTTAGGTGTGGTGGTGGTTCATGGTCTTCATAGACTTTCACACTTGTATTAGTTTTCAACGAGGATAAAAGTCCTCCTTTTGCATATGCCTAGGTCAAAAAAAGACTAGAATCCATGAAGTAGAGACTTTATCAATCCCCATGATATCTCGTAGACTTCCTTTGATCTACTTTCTAAGCTGTAAAACCCAAATAAAATATGTGTATTTTTACCCGGATTTTGTGGTTAACCATTTCGTTTCTCTGTGCAATGAGCAGGACTAATGAATCACAAAATATGTTAACATCTTAATTGGTCAAATCATTAGTAAATTGAATTCTGTAGTTAGCACAACAACTTAATACCTTATTCCTCAGAAAAATGATATAAATAAAGAAATAATTTGAGAAAACCACATCCCATGAAGCACAGAGGTGCAAGAAGAAATTTAGCTAGGCATGATACAATGAACACCGAAAAAATATTCCATCAAAATCATAGTAACATGTAAAACTAAAAGGTAAAAAAACTTATTAAATAATTGTTCCATTTTCCACAGCAGCAAATCACTCTCCCATATAATAACCTCTCAAAACATATAAGAAAATACAAAGAAAGGGGCAAAGAAAGCACATAATAACTCAACTCAAGAAAGGAAGGAAAATTTTATAGCTCTCTAAACCTCTATTTTTGCTCTCTAGACATCTCTAGGTCTCTCCTCCTTTAGATGCCTTAGTGGTGTGTTTATATAAACAAATCCTTGAATTTGACAAGAAAATTTCTTGTCATAATAGGATCCCGAGATGTCAGCATGGTCAAGCTAGAAACTGGTGTGGTCACACCGATTTCCAAACTAGATGGCATTGTCACGCCACCACCCTCGATGGGGTAGCGTTGTCATGCGACCTCTAGCTGTGGTCACACCGCCGCATGAGTGTTAATGCCAGATTCACCACTTTTTTCTTATTTTTTCACATCATTAAATGTGCATATTAATCACCTATAACCATATAGGTTTGATTCGACTCAGATCAAATTAATTTTGTACAGTTGGGTCTATCTCGTTGAGTCAGTTAGTTTGACATAACTTTGCAAAAAAAAAAAAAAACATAGTTATGAATGACTTTTAATCGAATTTGAATATTTCTGGCTCAAAAAATTACTTCGATTTCTGTCCCATTTCTCAAATTCGCACCAAATGATAAAAATCAATTTATCCCTACCCATAACATTCTTGTGAGAATGCATTTGTCATTCCGTTACAATTAAAATAAATTCAAATAAAATTTCATATTTATGATGACTTTATTTTAAGAATTAATTAATTAATTTAGCATTTATATCCACCATTCATTTCAGAATAAATTTAAATCTATCAAAAAGTCATTCAATTTGATTTGATATTACACAATTTCTCCAATAAAATCTAATGGGGCCCAGCCCGAGTGTGGGCACAACATGTAGGATGCATGTGATGTCTGATCTCTGTCGTTCATCACTACGGACACCGCATGTAGGATGCATGCGGTGTCTGATCTCCATCGTCCATCACCGTGAAGGTGAAACCCACATTCATTTTTTCTTAAAATTCTATCTTTGTCGTGATAGACGATCGAGATCGGACACCGCATTCATCTCTACATATGGTATTCCCCCAGAAAAATTTTTCTCTTTTTATTGACTTTACTGCTGATTCGTACGGACCCACTGGCCCCACAATCAACTGCCCTCTTACGTCACCCAGCGGGACCCACTAACACATTTCCTTAAATACCCATCAAATCACGGAGGCGTAACGCTATAAAACCACAAATTTGTTTGTAAATTCCAGCCCCAAACGAAGTTAAAACCGTCACAAAAATATTCCCCCTCTTCCGTCTCATTCAATCCCGACGTTTGTCGCCAAGCCACCCGACAATCTACGCGCCATATTACCATTCTGCCCTAGCACGCGCGAACCCGAGATTCAGGATCCGCCGCCACGTGTACCCTCCCAACGGAGATCCGGATGCCACTTGTAACCAAGCGTGTGGTGAGAAACGGTGCAAAATAATGAATTGAAGGAGACGCCACCCATTCTCGAGACAGGGCATTTAAGAGAATTTATTTAACGCCCGATGACATTATGTTAATTACATCCCCAATTTGCTTTAGAAAACGACAAGGGTTGGGTTAATTAAATAATTTATTTATTTAAATAGTTTTTTTGTATGTTAAATTAATTGCACCACTTGGTTCAATTATTGCTTTCCCATAGAGCACAACAAGGATGATGTCTCTTTTTTGCATTAAAGTCTTCTTTTTTATGAAAATGAGGAGTGTGATGGGTTGGAAAAATTATACAGTGATCTCTACCGTTCATCACAACAAAGATGTATAACAGTGGGTTTTGATGGAAGGTGGAGATGGGACACCGTATGCAATTCTGCGGTGTCTGTATAGAATAAATTTTCGATTGAATGTGGCTTTGGAGAAAGAGGTCAATTGCTACATTCTAAGGGTTGTAAATGTAAAAATAAATGATGGGTTGTTACTTTAGAGATTTTAGTAATTTCATATCAACATAAGGTGAGAAAGAAGAGATCATTCTAATGAATAGGTTTGATGGAATGGAAATTTGTATAATATTTTTTTTTTGGGTTAAAAACATGGTTTTTTTTTATATTTGATTGGAAAATTAATTTGTTTTTTTCTCGTCTTTCTATTTGTGTGCATTTTTGGTTCGGACACCTAACGCACATCCACGTGCGGTGCAGGTTATTTCTGAGTTATTTTCAGGTTATTTATGGGTTATTTTTAATAATATCAAAATAACCAAAAAATAAAGACCGCGGGTTATTTATGAGTTATTTTGGGATTATTGAAAATAACCCTGAAAATAACTCAGGAATACCCTGTGTCGCACGTAGAACTACGTCAGGAATCCACACGGAAAAATTTTTGTTCTATTTTACTAATTTAAGAGAGAATAATTTTTTAATAATTTATATAATTAGAGCTAAAGAATAAAATCTTTATGTCAGCATTGTTAATTATATAACTATATTCCTTTCTCTAATCCTGCCATTAGTAAGGAAGAAGTAAGGGCAAAATAAGATTATATTAAGAGTAGACAATTGCCCCCTCACTTAGTTTTACAATTTCTCTATATAAATAATAATTTTAAATATTTTTTCTTATGATGTTTAGGGCAATAAACGAACCGAGCTTGAGCGAGCTCAGGCTTGGCTCGTGTTCGGCTCGTTCGAAAAAGCTCGTGTTCGAAATCGGCTCATGAACAGTGTGTTCGTGTTCAACTCGACTTAAATATTCGTGTTCGTGTTCGGCTCGAAATTAGCTCGTTAAACTAAAATTGAGAAAAATAAATGTAAAGTGTGAGATTCGAATCTGGATCAAATATATACAAAAGAAGACACTAACCACATTGTCAAATGAGATGTTATGATTTAAACTTGAAACATAAATATATTTAATATATTATTATATGAATAATAAATGCAATATATTGTTATATAAAAAGTTATATAATTTTTTTTCGAGTCATTTCAAGCCGAACACGAGAGAACAAACTGTTGTTCGTGTTCGGCTCGTTTACATTTCGAGCTTAAAAATTTGTTCGTGTTCGCCTCGTTAGGCTTAACGAACGAGCCGAACACGAGTTGTTCACGAACAACGAGCCAAATTGACAGCCCTAATGATGTTTAGGTAATTTAAAAGCTTTGCCCCTTCTTGGTACATTGATTTGCTCAATACTTTAAAAAAAATAGGCATTTAGTGACTTTGCCTACCCTAAAAACATGTTGGCTTTTATCATCAAGCTTTAATCTTGGTGTATTTTTTAACAATAAATATTTAAGATTCAATTTTTTTTTTTTGTATGTGCGAGTCGTCGTAATGTTGCTTTCATATATTCGTATGAAAAAATAAATGAAAATGACATATGAAATTAATAAATAAAGATAATTAATAAAAGACAAATATATGGCTAGGCATGATATCATGGTTTTTTAAATAATGAAAATGTTACATAATTTTCTCTTGAAATTCCAAAATATATACTATATAAGTGGATAATGGGACCACTCATACATCTTATATCTTCCTATTGATATAAAACAAAATATAATAAATAATCTATTTTAAACAAAATTTAAAAAAACATGAAAGTTTTGATCTCATGCTTAGGATCCTCCATGCTTAGTTGTGCCTTTCCTAACATGATGGTGATTGCCTCGAGATTATATTATTGCTATTTGAAAAAAAGTAAAATGCCAAAATAGTCTCTGGCTATTTACATGATGTCATTTAGTCTCAGAGTTTATAAAAGCATGTCTAAATTATCGAGACTATTTTAAAATTGACTCTAGTCCTTCACCAGAACTCTTTAAGCCTCAATTTGAAGAGTCTGAGTGCTGTTTTGATACTTATATAAACTCCGTGACTAAAATAACCCATGTAATACTTGAAAACTATTTTGACACTTTACTCTTTTGGAATATCATATTAATTTTAATTAGTATGTTATATTTAATTAAAAGGGACAGCCCATCGCAGCTTGATTTCAATGCTAAACATTTTTAATGTAGAAATAGACATTAATATATATATATATATATAGAAGATAAAATGTACACATAAAATTGAGAAGATTAATGTATTAGTATTAGAAAAGTATACACAATAAACCAACTCCTAATATTTGTGATTACAAGCACTTTGCCCCCCAAAAAAGCTAATATTATTTTTAAAAAAAATTATTAGTTTGAGATTTTATAAATGCAAGGGATGAAAATATAATAAAATTTTAATAATTACATCACTAAGCAAATTAAAACATTGCATGTGAGATATTCACCATAACAAAACATTAATGAAAACAATTGCATCGTCTTAACGCTTAAGAATATTTTAGAAATATCAAAATCCTCTTATTTTGGACTAAATAATTGGTAATTGAAAATCAAACAACTAAAAAGTGAAAAAAAAGAGAAAGTTTTGTGAACATACCACCAATTCTTATGCACACACATGCACATGCCACCTTACATATGCATGAAAATGTGTAATTCACTTTTTAAAAGTTAAAAAGTGGTATTATTAAGTGTGAAATGAAAGATTTTGAAGGTATAAATGTAAAAAAAAAAAGTAAATTTTACATATTAGATATATAAATATATAAGAATTGAACCCCCCACCCCACCAAAAATAATGTCAATTCAAAAAAAAAAATGGGAAAGTGTCCTTTTTGCTTGTCCAATGATGCAAAGAGTGAAAGATGGAAGTTGAGCAACAAGACACTTTTTAGTGTGTAGAATTGTTGAGCAATGAGGACCACAACTTAGGAAGAAAACTATTCCCATGTCACTCACCATGTCATCAAATCAAGAAAAGAAAAAGTTATGGTAAAATAATGTAATGTTTGATGTAGGTGAGATGATTGTTTTTGTAATCATCAAAAGTTAGAAAAAAAAAAGAAAGAAAGATAAAATGGATCCCATGTTGTGAGGTTACATCAACACCAATGATGATGAATGCTTGATAGTTCATTTCCTCACTCAAAGACACTATAAATTCAATATTTTTCAAGTAATCTAAATTTCTCAAGTCTCATTGAAGTCAATGCTAATTCAGCTTAAAGATGAAATAGAATATTTTTTTATTTTATTTTATTACTTTGTAGTTATATTTATTAAATCTAATTTTAATGTTAAATGAATTTTAATTTATTATTTTAAAATAAATCTACTCATGACTAAATGAAATCTAGCTAAAATTGTTTTCATGACTAATTGAGTTTGACATATGAACTATTTATTGAGCCTTGAGTGACCAATCATCCAATAAATAAGGTTACTTAATGAGTGAGGTGATGGTGATGTGATATGGCTACCATGTTCATGTACAAGACCCTTGTTTTTCTTCTTTGCAAAATATATTTTTTATCATCCTATAAATATCACAACAGAACAATGCTTCATTTATTAGAATGTTGATGCCATTAAAGGAGGTTAGGAATGCAAAAACATTTTATCTTCCTCCCAATCTCAATAGTGCAATGAATAAGAAAAGTCATTGGATTCTTAAGTCAAAACCTATGTATTTACATAGTTAACAACAAAGGTTCAATTTTTACATGCATAACATAAAAAAAAAATTGAAGTGGTTAAAGCTTGAAATGATGGTAATTGTTATGTGATATGAAAGGTTTAGATAGTAAAAATGCAAAAAAAAATTAAATTTTGGATGTTAGATATATATATAAATATGTAGGATCATGGGGGGTATGATAGTAAATGCACCTGGATAAAAATAGGAACTTTAACCATCGTCCTTCCCATCCTTCATTCATAATAGTAATAAAGCACATGCTCCACTCATCACTGTACATTTCCTCAATTACCTGCAACTGTTTCATGAACTCAGGCTCATAAAAAAAAGAAAACAGTAGCTATAATCATTGCATCAAATTTTCATTTATTTATTTTATTATTTGTTGCATAGATTAATATCAAGTTATAATACACACATATATATATTAAAAAAGGTTGATAAAGCCTGATTGAGGGGCTGACCCTCATTCCAGACAGGTGTGCAATTCGATCCTAATCAAGGATAGACCCACGACCTGAGAGACTTACACCAAAGGTAGCATCCAATGAGTGAGACGAAGACATATATATATATATATATATATATATATATATATATATATATATATATAACAACTAAACTTTTAAATTTACATGCATAACACTCCAATCTTTAATCACATAAAAAAATGCATTTTTTATATGTGGGGCCCACATTCATGATATCAAAGTATTAGATATATAAATACAAACTTTGTGGGTTAGAGATGTAAATACAAAAAAATTGTGGGATTTGTATGTAAATACCTGAATTTCATCGTAGGGCTCCACCATTTCTCTCTGTGAGAATTTCTCATGGCCTGCAATGCTTTCTCTTGTCTTTTATGATCATCAGATCCCCCCCATTTCCTTTGGAAAGTGCCATTCAATCATATCTGAGCTCTCCCTCCTTCAAAACCCGTCCTTTTTAATAAATAAATAAATTAAAAAAAATTAATTTTTATAATTAATTAATTATTTATTTATTTA
>NEWO01000111.1:931202-952615 GCA_003013225.1 Phalaenopsis aphrodite
TTTTTTTTTTTTTTTTGTGCTGTATTCCTAGGGGCGAATCCCCTAGATTTTCGTTTGTGTTTGTTATATTTTGTGTGTAATTACTCTTTATTTTTTGTTTTGAATATATAAAATTCTCTTCGGATTTATTAAAAAAAGATTAATTAAAATGTATAATGCAAACATTGCAAAATACAATCATTGTGTCTAAAATTTTTTTATTCTAGCTAATTTCATATTTATTCACAAATTTTTATATCGAAAATGTGTCACTCATGATCCTAATGAGATCTAATAGTTCAAAAGAGGAGTGTACAACAAACGAATAACCACCGACAGAATACCAAGTGACCCACTCAGCTTCTTACGCCAATTGACTTGATGTCTCTTTGTCTTGTTTATGATTGAATGAGTCTGATTCAATCATTCGGTTGTCTTCGTGATTTAGTCGGCTTTGGTCTTGCTTCCTTTGTCTCGGACGGCTACATCTGGTCGGTTCTCAAGCAAAGATCTAGCCCATCGGCATCTCTAATCATACGAGAGTGCCCGAAAGCTTCTTCATGTATTGCCAAATGTCGACAGTTAGACTAACTCAGCCGATCGAATCAGTCATGCCAACTTGAAATGTATTAGCAACACCGACTAAGCCAAGTTGATCGAACTGGTCCCACCAAGTTGAATTCATACAAGGTCAGTTGAACGAGCCAGATGACAATTGAGCTATAGACTCATACCTATAAAATACTTGGAATACCTTGTACAAGCATCATTAAAGTGTTATGCGAAAACATAGAAATTCACATAACAACAATCTAACACAATAGATTTACGTGGTTCGACATTAAGTTGATTCGCTTAGAACTAAGGGGAATGAGATTTCACTAGTATCAGATGGGGAGAAAGAAAAAAGTTAGGGGTTACCAGATGGGCTAATCAGTGCCAAAACTTCGCAAGATCTGATTCATAGCCATGGAGGTAGCGGCCCAAAGAATGGGTGTGACCTGGAAGCAATGACCCTGGAATATGAGTATGCATGAGGTGCAGTGACTCCATGGTAAATCTTATGGCAATCCAATGTGGTGTCATAGTGCAAGTGCAAGACCTCCCTGACATGGACACATGGGTATCGAGGGCAGATGTGCGAAAACAGTGAACCAAATAAAACTCAAACACGCAAGACTATGGACATGCAAGATGACATACAAAACATACAAATGACAGTGCACTAGTGCAAGTACAAACACTAGTGTCGTGGGGGCACCGTGACATGGAGATGTCACGGACCAAACAAGTGGAGTAGCGTGCCCATGAGAGGTGCAAGTGCTTGATATGAGCATATGAGGGTATATGCTTATAAGTGCACAGTAAGGGTGCAAGAGTTGAATATGCTAACGCAAACCATACAAAACAAACACGATGCAAGTAAAATTGGTTATTCGACCTGTTTGATTGAGTGGGGTGATCAACCCAATATAGCATAGTCAAATGGGCTCAGTCAAGCTAAGACGACCGACTGGACCAAAGTGATTGGTCGACTGGTTGAGGCAAAGCGCAATGTGCGATGCCAACCGGGCCGGGACGATTGGTCGAGCTAAAGTGAAATGTGCAAAACACATGATATGGAATACAATAGTGAGTCATACTTGACTAACGCTCTCACATAGGTACCTAGGGTCTAGCACATGGATATGTGACATAGCCGCCTCCTACTTTGGAGAGGCGTGTGGGGAGCTTCACCTTCAGATTTTCAAAAGAAAACACTCCACAATGTTGTGGAATAGATTAGCTACAAAGTTTTTTCTATTCCACAACTCCTCATGACTTTGCAAAGTGAGTTAACTACAAAGCTTTCTCACATCAGAAATTCAAGCATCCCAACCTCCCTAAGGATTGTTGGAAATGCCAAAGCGAGAGGAAATTGAGATTTTGACCCGCTTAGGCTAAGGCTAAGGCTTATCACAGAAAAATCAATCGGCTTCGCAATGGATTGGCCACGAATGTGATTCCTAACATAGGGCTTCCTCTAATAAATAAACGACCAATCAATAGAAGTGTGGTCGTGCCAAATAGCGTCGGTCGGCCAACTTACCTAGTGTGAGTGACCAAACCCACGACGACACCACAAAATTGGCCAATCAGAAGGAGTTTGACCTGGCTGACTAGTGTGGGCCAGCCAAACCCGCCTCATGTGGACGACCAAAACCCACCACATCTGGAAAACTCTATTCATAGGTCTAACTAAGAAAGAAAACACGAGTGATTTTAGAGAATCTCACCAAAGGGGCATTTGTTGTCACGTTTCTTCACGTGGGATGAAGCTCTCCTAGTGGTGGGAGAGAGGAAAACACTCCGGTCCTCCAAAAAACAAAGAAGCTCTCCTTTAGAAGTAAAGTCGGGCGAGATTCCGCTGAAGTTTTGAGCTCCGGCAAAGCTCCGATGATCGTTGTTTATGCCAAAAAAGATTACTAGGGAGCTCAACCATTGTTAAGGATGTTTTCTTTGAGCTATGGAGCCCCAAATATTTTGCCTTGGGGCTCAACCGTTGGTAAGGATGTTTTGGCATGTTTTTTTTTTTATTTCTGTTGTTATCTTAGCTTTCTATTTGGAGCTTTGATATATTCTCTAATACTGGATAGAATCCTTCTTTTGGGATTCAACCGCATTCAAAAAATATATAATTTTTTGGCTGGCAAGTTCCTTCCTTAAGTATATTCAGTCGAGCATCTGCCAGAGAAGCAAGATAAGAAAAGTTAAAAGATACTTCCCGTTCATACAAGGGATCTTTACAACTTATAACACTATTTTGCTCTATCTCTACTTTAGTCCGGATCACTTCTGAAGATCTATTTTTTTTATTTGTTGTTTGGAGATCTTCTTCCTCTGCTATTTAGCTCCTTTGAAGATTATTGTTAATTCTGGAAGTTTATTTTAGATCACGTGTACTGTTGTTTACTGCTAGGAGTTCTTATTCCACATATATTTAGCTCCTACCAAGATTTATGAGGTTTCAGGATGTTCAGACTTGAGTTCTTATGAAGAATTGGAGCTGCCCTTTGTCTGTTTGGACATCTTTATACATTGAAGTTCAACTCCTACATAAAGTTCTGATTTTTGGATGCTCTGTGCCTTTTTCACTATTTAGCTGACTTTGTTATGATTGTTTTTGTTTTTCTAATTTAAATAGCTGCTGATTTTTATTCATCTTTTTTTTTTTTTTTTGGTATTGAAGTTTTCAACATTCTCGTATAATAGTTTGAACTACGATTGGAACATTGTTCGAACCTTTTTTGAACATAAAAAAAGTTTCGAATGCTTGATCATTAAATATTTTCATCAGTTAAAATGAATTTTAATCAATATTCAAAATTGAAATTTAATCTATCATCCTAAAAGGTTCAAAAAATTAACTACCAAATTTGTTATAAAAATATTCTTTTTTTTTTAGTAAATTAAAATGCCCAAAATATTTTTTAAAAAGTAACATTATACATACCACAATATTATTGCAATATTAATGAATTTTACTGCATTATGGATGATTTTTAGTGATTTTTTATTTGGTCTGTTTCAAGTTTTTTTGTTTTGGCTTATTTGTTTTTTGCTTTATCTAATGTGTTTGAGATTATCATTTTGTAGTTGTTGTTTCAAAGGTTTATATTGGTATTTGTCGCTGTTTTTATTGCTGATATCTCTGCCACTTTTATTCTGCTTTTAGGATTCTGAAATTTTCTATGTATTCTTCTTTACTTTTGTCTTCTTTTGATCTTTTATGGAGTTGGTATTGAATGTTGGTCTTCTGCCTCAATTAATTAAATCAACCAATTTCAGAATATTTTATTATATTTATTTTATTCTTATAGAATGTTGCTGCGATATGTTGTTCTCAATGGTTTATGTTGGTGTTTTGATGTTATTTTGCTGTTGCTGTTGTTGGAAAAATATTACCTCATGAGTATTGATGCATCAGTACTCCAATGAGGAGGTATCACGTGACATTATTGTGGGACAATTGCATACGTGACACCTTCTCATTGGAGTACTGATGCATCAATACTCCTGAGACTATTTTTTTCTGTTATTGACTTGTTGTTTAGCCTCATTTTTCCTAGTTTTTAGATTATGTTTTTTTCTCAATAGTTTCTTGTTTATCTTCGTTCATTTTGTTGAGAATTGAAATTGAGCTACGTGAATTCCATCAATTATTAAAATTCTACCAGAATTTCATTTCTGAGGGAAGTTCTGAGCTCAATTTTTTTTCTATTATAATAATCTGTGTGATTTTTTTTTAGTTTCTTTTGTTTTCAATATGTTTCATGTTTTTTTCTTTTTAAAAAAGATCTCTCTCTTTAGTTATATCCTATGTTTGGATGAGTGCTCTTTTGTTCGAGATGTTTTTACAGGTTCAATAATTTTGGCCTGCATGTTCAGAGTTGTTGCTGGTGCTGCTTCAATTGGTGGCTACATTGTCTTTTATTTGTTCTTTCTTTTGGATGTTTCCTTGGTTACTGGAATTATTTTTTGCTTTCTATGTTCTTCTTTCTGCGTTCTATTTCTAGTCTGTACTCACTGTTGTCTTTTATCTTGTAAATGGCAATGTTTCTCAGTGCTCTTTATGTAATTATCCTTATTATTTTAATGGCAAAATTTCCTAATATTAAGCTCTGCTGCAGTGCTTCCTTAACCAGCCGCCGCCTTCACTTGACTATTCCATTTTTCTGTTCCTGCTCTCCTCCAATGACCAGCCTCACCACCACCATCACCGCCGCCGCCGCGAAGCCCCATTTCATCCTAATCCCACTCATGGCCCAAGGCCACATGATCCCCATGGTCGACATGGCCTGCCTCCTCGCCGACGGCGGAGCACTCGTCACCTTCATCACCACCCCCGTCAACGCCGCCCGCATCCGCCCTTCCATCAACCGCATCCAAGCCTCCTCTCTCCCCATCTGCTTCGTCGAGCTCCGCTTCCCATCCGCTGAAGCTGGTCTCCCTCCCGGCTGTGAAAACCTAGATCTTCTCCCTGACTCCAAACTCAACAAACCCTTCGTCGAATCCCTTCCCCTTCTCCGCAGCCAGCTCGAGCTCCTACTCGGTGACCAAATTCCCATCCCAGATGGCATCATCTCCGATAGCAAGCACGCTTGGGCCTCATCCATGGCGCGCAAACTTTGCGTACCTCACATCATCTTCCACGGACCCTCGTGTTTCTATCTACACTCAACTCTCTCGATTAAACGGCATAAGGTCCTGGATCGGATTGAAGATGAATTCGAACCATTTGTTTTACCGGATCTGCCGCAGAGAATCGAGATGGTGAGGGCGCAGGTAGAGAGATGGGTGGATTCGCCGACGTGGGAGAAGCTGAGAGACGAGTGTTACGCCGCCGAGGAAGCGGCGGACGGGATCGTGATCAATACATTCGAGGAGCTCGAACCCTGGTGCATAGAGATGTACCGAAAGGCGACGGGGAAGAAGGTGTGGCCGATCGGCCCGCTATCACTCTATAACAGGGAGATGGAAAGCAGAGCGAGAAGAGGGAACGAAGTACCTTTTCTCGAAGCGGAGAAGTTGCAGAGATGGTTGGACGAGAGGGACGAAGGATCGGTCGTCTTCATCAGTTTCGGGAGCCTCGCGCGGAATCCGATCGCGCAGCTGACGGAGATCGGCTGCGGGCTGGAGGCGGCCGGTGTTAGGTTTATATGGGTGGTGAAGGAAGCGGAGGTGGAGAGCGGAACGGAGGCAGGGAAATGGATGGAGGAGTTTTCGGAGAGATCGGAGAGGGAGAAGAAGGGGATCGTGGTTAAGGGATGGGCGCCACAAATGGTGGTGTTGTCGCATCCGGCAGTGGGGGGATTCATGACGCATTGTGGATGGAACTCGATCTTGGAGGCGATATGCGCAGGGGTACCGATGGCTACATGGCCGCACTTTGCGGATCAGTTCTTGAACGAGAGATTGGTGGTGGAGGTGTTAGGGATTGGGGTGCCGGTGGGGGCGAGGGTGCCGGTGAAGCCGGCGGATGAGGAGAGGAAGGAGGCGGTGGTGGGGAGGGAGAAGGTGGGGAGGGCGGTGGAGAAGTTGATGGATGGAGGGGAGGAAGGGGAGGGGAGGAGGACGAGGGCGAGGGAGTTTGGAGAGCGGGGGCGGAGGGCGATGGAGGAAGGGGGTTCTTCTTATGAAAATTTGAAGGGAGTGATAGAGTACGCTTGTGGCCATAAGAATAGAAGAAATGGGCATCTAAAAATATGATGGCAATTCATCTCATTATTTTGAAAAACATGGCATCATATTTCTTTTTGATTTGTGAATTGTGAGACAAGTCACATGAAATACAAAAATAAATTTTAATTATGCAACATGTTTTGAGTAGATATCAAGAAATCATCTTCTTGTCATTCCTTAAAATTTTAAATGATGTGCGTTGTTTGTCGAGGAAGTCACGACGATAGAGTTATATTAATGATTTAGCATGGTACAAAAATTTAGCACACAAATGATTAAAATAAGAGCTGATAGAGGAGACGTCAGATATTTTTACGTGAAAAACTTAAAAGGAAAAAAATCTAGTTAAAATGGTTTCACTACTCAGATATATGTGATAAGTATTTGAATATAATTATGTGAGAAAATAGTGGGGAAGAGGCAACGACCCGACATGGATGATAGCAAACCATAGTAGGGTTTGTGTGATGATGATATGAATTTATTAGTACCAATAGTTGTGGTCACTAGATAATAATGATGCAACAATATTAGCATCGATAGTTAGGTGATTGTGATCTCACAATGGTAATTTGACAACAAATGTCTAATGGTAGCAATGACATTTGATCGGTGTTCTTATAACAACTGCGACAATGACCAAGTAACAATAACGACGACAATGATATCAACCACGTGACCTTGTTCTGGTGGCTGGAAAAAAATTTCCCTACGTTCACCGTATGCAGAGCTGTGTACGGTGAACAAAATAAAATCATTCTTGCCCAAAAGTGTATGTCAGTGGGCCTCAATTTTAATTTTTTTTTAAAAAAAATTAAAAACGTGTGTGCGGGCACGTTCGTAACTTTCTCCCGGTGGCTGACAGGCAAAGGAAGTCTAACGACTGTGGAGGTTGAGAGATAGTTACCCAAAGAAGACAATAGCTTTCTGACAACAACGATTGCCTAATAAAGGCAGTCTAGTGCAGCGATAATGACGATCGAGAGATGATGATCCATCGATAATAGTAGCTGACGGAGATGAAGGCAGCTCGAAGATAGTGATTTTACTATGGAAATAGTGGCTCGACGTCAGTCGAGTGATGTTGGTCTTATGGTAGCGATAGTTCGATGAAAGTGGTCCAAAGAAGGCCCCCTGACAGGGGTAATGGTGACTCGGTGTCGATTGGTTGTTAGTGGCCAAGTGAAGACAGAAGTCGAACGATGTTGGTTCGACACAATGATAGTGGTATGATGATGGCGACTTGATGACGGTGGCGGTGGCTTGTGTCGATGTTCTAGTGATCGTGACTTGATGACAATCGTGGTAGCCTGATGTTGGCAGACATAACATGGCAGTAGCAGCTCGACAACGATGGTTATGGCCTAACATCAGGTGTTTGGCACGACGACGATGGCCTAACATCAACGGTAAGACACGATGACAGTGACACAACATTGGTCAAGTGATGGTGGTCTAACAAGTGCAGTGAAGCTCTAGCGGTTTGGTGACTGCGGTGGTCTGGCAAAAAGGCAGTGGTGGTTCGGCGATGCCGGCAAAGAAAACGGTAAAGGAGACCAAAACATAGTAGTCCGGTGACAACAACAGTTAAGCAATGGTGGCGACCGAGTAATAGTGATCTTGTAGTGTCGACGGTCAAGCGACAACGGTTGTTGGTGGTCCTATGGCAGGTTCGGTCTGGCGGCGATGGTATGGCAACAATAGTGGCTTAACTATTGTGGTCATAAGAATCGAAGAAATGGGTCTGAAATGAACACTCAATAGAAATATTGAAGGCACCTAAAAATATGATGGCAATTCATTTCATTATTTTGTAAAACATGGCATCATATATTTTTTTTTCATTTGTGAGACAAATCACATGAAATAAAAAAAAAAAACATTTAGTTTATGCCAACATGTTTTGAGTTTATATCAAGAAATCATCTTCTCGTCTTTCCTTAAAATTTCAATCTAAGGATCTTTCATCAGAAATGATGTCTGTTGTATGTCGGGAAAATCATGATGATAGAATTATTTTAACGATTTAGCATTGTACAAAAATCTAGCACACAAATAATTAAAATAAAAACTGATAGAGGAGACATCAGATATTTTTATATGAAAAACTTGAAAGTGAAAAAAACACGAGGTCTAACATAGTTAAAATAGTTCCACTATTTGGATGTAAGTTATAAGTACTTGAATATAAATATGTGAGAAAATATTGGGAAAGATGCAACGACCCGATAGGGATGATAGAAAACCACCTGTAGGGGTTGAGTGATGACGAAATGGATTTTTTAACACCAATAGTTGTGATCACTAGTTATTAATGATCCAACAATATTAGTATCGATAGTCACATGATTGTGATTTGACGAATGGCGATTTGACAACAAATGTCTAATGGTAGCACATTAGAACGGTGGTCTTACAACAACTATGACAATGACAAGGTAACAATAACAACAGCAATGACATCAGCCACGTGGCCGTGTTCCGGTGGTTGATAAGCAAAGGTAGTTTGACGACTGTGGAGGCCGAGAGATAATTACTCGACGATGGCCTAATGAAGGCAGTCTAGTGCAGCGGCAATGACAATCGAGAGATGATGATTCATTGATGATGGTAGCCTGACGACAACGAAGGCAGCCCGACGATAGTGATCTTATTATGGCAAAAGTGGCTCAATGTCAGTCGAGTGATATCGGTCATATGGTAGTGGTAGTCTGACGACGGTGGTCCAAAAAGGCAGCCTGACGGGGGTGATGGTGGCTCCGCGTCGACTGTATGTCAGTGGTCTAGTATAGATAGAAGCCCAAGAACGTTGATTCGGCTCGATGATAGTGGTCTGATGATGGTAACCTGTCAGCGGTGGCAATGGTAGTGGCCCGACGTAGTGGTCTAGTGATAATGACTTGTTGACAATGGTGGTAGCCTGAAGTTGGCGGACAGAAGGTGGCAGTAGCTCGATCACGGTGGTTTGGCACAGTGGTTGTGGCCTAACATCAACTATCCGGCACAACAACAACAGTTTGACACGATGACGGTGGTCGTCCGACAACAAGGCAGCAGGGCAGTAACAGTTTGGTGACGACAGTGGTCTGGCACTAATGGCAGCCCGACGATGCCAACAAAGAAAATGGTGGAGGGACCAGAATATAGTAGTCCAATGACAACAATAGTTAAGCGACGGTGGCGATCGGGCAACGACAATCTTGTGGTGTAGCCAGTAGGGCGACAACGGTTGTTGATGGTCCTATGGCCGTTTCGGTCCAACGACGATGGTCTGGCAACAATAGTGGCTTGACTATTGTGGACCAGCAACTGCGAACTCAGAAGTCCTCAAGAGCATAGAGTTCCCTTCAATCTTCTCATCCAAGTCTAGTCCCCCCTTCATGAATAGAATGAGAGTTTATTTATAAATTGTGAAATAGCATCCTCGTAAAAAACATGTGAGAGATTCATGCAAGCATATACACATAAATACTCTATTCCAAATACAAAGAAAAAATATGCTTATGTGCATTCATGCATAAATGCATATGCATTGAGCTAATTCAAGTCAGAGTCGGATCAACTCAAGTTCAACTTAAGATGAGTAAGACTTATCAATTAGCATATTTGTTGAATCATGATTTATTTGTGTGGGCTAACATTTAAGCAAAAGAGGTGGATCAAATGACAGGGAAAATCGGCTGATCCCTTGCAACACAGATTTCCTCTATTTATAACAGACTTTTTCATATATTACAAATTAACTACTCAGTGCACACAAATCCTCAAACATTTCTAATTTATCCTCTTATTCTCTTCTGACTTTGACATTACAACTATTCATTGCATTCCCCTAATATTTGTTGGGTCACATCTTTGTTGGCCTAATCTAATTTTGAGGAAATTCGACATTCAATGATTTAGCTTCAAAGCGAGTTGTTCTCCTCGATTGAGCTAATCTCTAAACAATGAAACGGACTTGATCCCTCCCCTCAGTAGGTGGGTGAGCAATCTCAACAAAGCTTCACGCCCATTAGCTGATCCTGATAGACAAACTGGCAACTGATACTAGGCAGTTGGTGGATGGTTACTCGTATTCATCAACTCATCAGCTCGGCCATACAACTAGGCTAAGGAATTCAATGGCCTATAGTAGGGTCATAAATAAAATAATGGTAAAATATTTAACATTATAATTGACTAATTATAATTATATAACAGGAACACAATAGGATTTAAAAAGAAGAAGGCCAACTAATTCTCAAAAGCTAATTATATTTTTAGACATGATTAATACATTTTTACAGTTTTTAGTTCAAAGTGGCAAGGCCAATTATAAAAAATGAAGAGCTTAAAAAAAATGACAGGAAGCAAATTAGCATGCTATGTCTAACCTTCTAACAATAATTTATGAAGAATCTTCGACCCACCAGCTTTTATCACACTCGAAAACGATACCTTCTGCGAGGCTTCTCATACGGCCACGGCCGAAAAACTTGTGCACTATACTCATGGCAAAGTCCATCACGGTTCTGAGGCCCTTGCACGTAATCACATTCCCATCGATTACAACTCCGGCAGCACCGGAGACTGGGCCGGTGAGCTTGTTGAAGACGGATTGATGAGCCGTTACTATTTTATCCTGTTAGGATGAATTTATGTTTCGAGAAGTTCAAACGAAAAATGAAAGAAGGATTCACATGCATAACAAACAATTTTTATGTATTTACGTATCCAAAACCCAAAGTTTAATATTTACACTTATCACAATTTGATGTTATAAAACTAGGATTGAAAAAGGTTGTTTTTTTTTAAGGTGATGTTTAAGATTTGAGTGTAAACATATAAATATGAATGCTTAGGTGTCTGGTATGTAAAAATATAAGAAAGACATGATATGTGTAAATGCACCAAAATAATAAAAAAAAATCAGTTATCACCTCGAGGAGGCCAAGTTTTTGTAAGATAGCAGGAGCTGAACAGATGGCGCCGTATATCCTTCCAGATTCTTTCTGTTCTTTAAGCAGCTTCTTCAGAATCTTGGATTTTCCCAGCCTCTCAACACCTGCAGCACCACCCTGCAGTTGCAGTTATATATCAGGCTACATAAAACATAGGGGCATTTACATACATACCACACAATTCCTATATATATACATATATAACACCTAAACATTGTTATTTACAATTATACCAACTAAATCTTTCATATTGCTTAAAAAAAACTGCTATTTTAAACTTTTAAAAGTGAAATACACCTTTTCATTCAAGCTCAGTAAAGGAGGTATACATGTAAACTTCATGTATTTATTTTATTGATTATGTTAAACAAGTTCAGGAAAGGAGCTACATCATATGAACCATGAGCCATAGCTATATCTAATCAGGATTAAACTTGCACTTTAGAGACATGATAGTTAATCATTAACATAAAATTAATATGAATTTTACCCTTTATATTTGTAAATGACCTTGTATGTATGGCTTGGATGATTTTGCCATTCATGAATTGCATATCTATAGCTATTCATATATAATTTTAGGCTTCATTGTATGCGCTTCACATGTTTTATGAAAATTTACTTGAATCATGCATATTGTACATTGTTATCCCCTCATCATCACAAATGACATTATTTTTTACTAAATAATAGGTATCATGAAGTAGTTCTCGATTTCTGTAATTGGTAATTTCCACAATTGATATTTTTCTCTTTGGCATTAGAGATAGGATGGTATTTTTCTAGCACGATGATTCTAACTTGTTTTATACATTACATGCAATTTAGTTTCATTAGTAATATTACATTTAGGGTGGATTTTTTTTTTAAAATAACCAACCATAAAGTTTAAAATAACTATTTTGAAGATATCAAAAGACAGAATTATTATATTGGTGTAAATCGTTATAAGAGAAGTTAGATTTATGCATGTAATTAAGGAAAGAATTGATTTGCAATATGCAAGTGAGGGAGGGTTTTAATTTTAACACTTTTACACCAACATTGATTTATCATCACATAGGAGTAGATTGTTGACCCATGGATCTATGTGACTCATGAGTGGCTCATTTTGATTTGATGAAAAGAAACCTTAGATGGCATCATCTAATATTTTGCTAATTATACGTATATGCAATTTAAATAAGTAACAGCCAAGATAATGATCTTATCCACTAGACTTGAGAGTTTCAGGCAATTGGAGATAGGCTCAAGTGATGAACTCATGATAACTCTAGTGAAGGTCCAATGTTGCATTATCTAGTATATGAGTTCTAAGCATTCAACATAAATTAATTTTAGTTAATCAATGATCTGTGAATAATTTTATTTATAAGTACTCAAATTGACTTATGAATTATTAAAAAATATACATTTTTATAGTTTATTTAGCTTGATTTCTATTGATTTGAAAAAGCTTACGATAAGGTTCCAAGATAAGTCCTTTAGAGAGTTCTAGAGAAGAAAGGTGTTGATATGACTTATATTCAAGTTATAAAAGATATGTATACTAGAGTTGTTACTTGTGTTAGAACAGATGGAGGATTGACCAAGTATTTTCCTATTTCAGTTGCATTACATAAGCCCGTATCTTTTTGCTTTAGTTATGGATGCTCTTACTGGACACTTATAGGTTCCAAGAGAAGTTCTTTGGAGAGTTCTAGAGAAGAAAGGTGTTGATATGACTTATATTCAAGTCAATAAAGATATGTATACTACAGTTGTTACTTGTGTTCGAACATCAGGGATCGGCTTTAAGCCAATATCTTTTTGCTTTAGTTATGGAAGCTCTAACTCGACATTTACAAGGAGTATGTACCTTGTTCTATGCTTTTCAGTGATGACATCCTTCTTGTGGATAAATCTAGTGAAAGAGTTTTGGAAAACCTGAAATATGGAAATCAACATTGGAGAATAAAGGCATTTGTTTGAGTAATTTTAATAGTAATAGCTCTAGTGACAAGATTGTAATTATGAGTGATCAAATTATTAAAAGGTGTAAACGTTTTAGATAACTCGGGTCTATTTTTCAAAATGATGGTGATATAATTGAGGATGTTATTAGTAGAATTAAAGTGGATTAGTTGAAGTGGAGGAATGCATCCTATTGTGTGATAGAAAAGTACCGCTTAGACTGAACGGAAAATTTTATAAGATGGTGGAGAGATCCGCAATGCTCTATAGCGCAGAATGTTGGCCCTTAAAAGAGAAGCATAAGATAAAGTTAAGTGTTGCTAATACTTAGGTGAATGAGTGGCATGACAATTAGAGACGGTATGAGAAATAGAAATATCCATGATAAGGTTGGTGTAGCTCCAGTGGCGGACAAGATTAGAGAGAGTCGTCTTAAATGGCTTGGTCATATTAAATGTCGGCCATCTAATGATCCTGTTGGGAGAGTGGACCTGAAAAAACTTAAGGCATGCTATATAAAAAATAATCTTAATCTATTAGAATTAAATGAAGATATGGCATTCAATAGGACACAATGGATAAAAAGGATTCATATGGCTGAACCCACTTAATAGGATAAAGGCTTGTTGTTGATGTTGTAGTAGTTAGTTTGAATTCCTATTTAAATCTATTTTTGCTAATTAAATATTCATATATTATCTAATTTATTGATTATGTAATTAGTAATCATGTGTAGTTTATTTATCACAATGTTTTTTATCAATCATATGTTTAGCAAATTTATTAATCTTTTGTTTTCCTAATAATTTCATTATATTTTGCTTATTACGCTCATGTGATAGGAGTTATAACCAATCATTAAATAGATAATTCTATTATTATTTGCTTAAGGAATTTATCTTAAATGTGCATGCCATTAAATATTTCTTAACGTCTCATTTATTTTAGCAAATTTATTTCATCCTTAGTTTTCCAATCAATCTATTAAATTGGTTAAATATGATTTTATTTTTTTAATTAGTAGTTAACTATAATTATTTTTTAAGGAATCTGAACTTAATTCTTATTTATTTTAATTCATTGAGTCAAACATATAATTTGATATATAATATCATATATATTTGTATTTAAATCACTTAATTATGATAAAAATAAGAAGGCCCCTACAGAGTGATTTTTTGGGATCTGTAAACAGCCATCTATAGTTTGTTTACACTCATCTCGTTGCCTACATAAACCGCTCATTTTTCTCTAGAAGTGCTTAACGAAAAATTTATGTTTGTGCGCTTTGTTTTTGCAATATGTGAATAAAAATTGAAGTAAAGAAGATCAAAGTATTCATCTGAAGCAAATTTCTTTAAGTTTGTTTAGAGATCTCTCCTTCAATCTCTAGTATCTTGTAGATTATCTCTTTTGTATTTCTTATAATCATCATGCAGAGATTATATTTTAAATTTTGTTCGTTGCTAGCAGCCTTAAGTCGCCACCATAGGTTTAGAACACTTGAGAAGGTTAAATTGGTTAAATATGATTTTATTTTTTAATTAGTAGTTAACTATGATTATTTTTTAAGGAATCTGAACTTAATTCTTATTTATTTTAATTCATTGAGTCAACCATATAATTTGATATATAATATCATATATATTTGTATTTAAATCACTTAATTATGATAAAAATAAGAAGGCCCCTACTCTATAGAGTGAGATTTTGGGATCTGTAAACACCCATCTATAGTTTGTTTACACTCATCTCTTTGCGTACATAAACCGCTCATTTTTCTCTAGAAGTGCTTAAGGAAAAATTGATGTTTGTGCGCTTTGTTTTTGCAATATGTGAATAAAAATTGAAGTAAAGAAGATCAAAGTATTCATCTGAAGCAAATTTCTTTAAGTTTGTTTAGAGATCTCTCCTTCAACCTCTAGTATCTTGTAGATTATTCTCTTTTGAATTTCTTATAATCATCATGCAGAGATTACATTTTAAATTTTGTTCGTTTCTAGCAGCCTTAAGTCACCACCATAGGTTTAGACACTTGAGAAGGTTTTATTTAATAAACTTCTTTGCGATGAGGACAACTTAAAGAAGCTTTGGTGTTATTGTCGGGTCAAGAAGTCATTTTTTTCTCTATTGGTTTGTGAGCAAATAAGTGATTGTAGTGGTTAACTAGATATAGATATAGTTAGTTGAGTGTCAAACCAGGTAAGAAACTGAAGTCCGAATCTCTATAAGTTAGTTTACATTCCCTGCATATTTACAAAATTTAGTTGTTTGGTTGAATGTCTTCGTGGTGATGTTCATACTTATGTCCTTGTGCATTTTTATAGAATGAATCATCAATCTAATGTTTAAAAGCTTAGCTCTCACTTAAAGCATAATTTCCTTCATTAATCACCACCTTCAAGTGTGGACACCTGTTTATGTTGCTTTGTTGTACGATGATGTAATTGATTGTATGATTGTAAGTTTGTGCTAATTCTTTTATTATTATTATTATTATTATTATTATTATTGTGTTAATTAATTTACTTGTAGCTTGTAAGTCATAATAATTTCACACATAGCTTTGGTTTTATTGAACAACTTAGATCATTTGTTTTTATCTTGTAAGTTGAGTTTATTATCTGCTTAATCTTATACAATTTAAGTGATTAAATTATTCAAATGCCTATATGTTGTCCAATCACTCACTTAAACTAACCCATACTCATACTAGAGTTGTAAGTTTGACTTTAGCTTTTATTTTCAAGTTTTTGAGTTGGGAAGAAGTATAGTATATATCTAACAAACTCCTCACCAAAAGTCTTACTTCTCATTTGCTTCAATTAGGTATCCTTTATTAGCAGTATATCCTTTGCAAATAGCATAAATAAAAAAAAGATTCAAAAGTAGTAAGGTCCCTTTGGAGGTTATGCCCACTAGTTCAAAATAGGTATATCAACCTAAAATCTTAGATTAAATATCTCCAAACAAAACACTTACAGACAAAAATGATGATCAAACGGCAACAGAACATGATGCTAGATCAAACAAGTAAAAAACATCTTAAGGTATTAGCCTAAGTTTGCTGCCAAAAGAAATAAATAAGAACCTTTTCTTTTTCCATTTTTGAGGGAGACGCTAGAAATTTGGAACTATACAATGATAATGAAGTAACCTCGAGAAGGCGTTCAGATTTCATCAATACACTTTTAGAAGCTTGTTGATATTGGAAATTAAAACAAAAATAAACTTAACAATTTTAAAGGTTGCATAGGAGTCCAAACATCACATATAGATGAATATATTAAAAATAGATCAAGCATATATAAAATATTCAAAAAATACTAGTACATCATGTAAAGTATCAAAATAGTCTCCTGACTCTTTGCACTTGGTCATTATAGTCACAAAGTTTACAAAAGTACTAATTTAGTTGACATATGTTTTTAGTATAGGCTGAAATAATCTCTATGGAGGACTATTTTAGCCTCAATTTAAAATTTTGAGCACTAAATTGACACTTATATGAACTCAAGAGCTAAAATTGCCCCAAGTAAACAATCAGGGGCTATTTGAGCACTTTACTCGATTTTGAGATGGGACATTGAATAATTGTGTTATAGCTTTAAGTTATATTGTTGTATTTAGAAATTCCATAGATCATAAATCCCAATAAGATCATTTTGAAATGACAAGCAAATGCTATTTGACTCTAAAAATTCTTCCAAATACTTTCTAATCATTAATCCAATTTTTGTTGGCCATTTTATTTTTCATGATACCTACGAAAGTTGCATCAAAATCTGGCCATCGCTAATAACAATCTTATACAAGGATAATTTCCTCATCTGAATACCAATCATGAGAAATGGACCATCCAAATAAAGGCATTGCATGCATTCCAAGAAATTTTGGAAGTTGCTTATAAAGGATATAAGAAGCCTCAAGAACTAAAACGCATCACTTAAGAAAGAGATGCACTCCTAGAAATGTAAAGGAATTAAAACAGCCCTATATTTTATCCATTAATCAATAAATGAGTCAATATTCAAGAAGGCTATCGACTCTACAACTTCCACGGATGCATGGAGATTTTTCAAAGTGTTTATAAAGAAGTTGAGAAAGTTAAAAAAAAAAGGAACTAAGATCCAAACTCTTTGGGGTGAGTAGAAGGCCATGCATGGCATCCAAAATGTGTCAGCCTATTTCACAAGAGTATTAAACATTATCAATCAAATATGGGTAGAATGACATTGTATCATGATATCTATATGGAGCCTATATATTCCTAAAATATCATTTAGGAATAATAAGTCGAGTTATTTAAGCTTAAAATCACGTCCAAACATCATTTATATTTCCTCTTTCAATTTGTGCTCTCTCTTTTTTTTCTCCTAATTTCTCTCAGTGACATCTACTCGACAACTGTCAAGTTTAATGTGAAAAGCAAACCTTCATCAACTTTTTTCTGAATCACAGTAGTTAATTGCTCAAAAAGACCAATCTCGAATGGCAAGACTCAGCCTCGAAGTCTCTGAGTTTGATTTTGTTATATTATGAGAGAGAAAGAGTACTAAAATCCAAAAACGATGAGAAGAATCAAAATATTATGCAAAAATATTAAACATGAAACTTTGTGGTAATGTATTGTTGATGAAAATGCCCAAGACCGAGTCATTTATAAATGGATAGATAGATAGATAGATAGATAGATAGATAGATAGATAGATAGCATGCATGCATTATACAATTCTGCTCTTATGTGTAAAACAGTTCATATCACAATGAACTAAAAACAGCTAAAACAGGCTCACAATTATTACACAGAATTGTATTTCATGGTTAACATGCAAAAATTTAAATGGCAGCAAGGAGAATCAAGCATTATCTTCTAAATAAAAGAAATAAATGAGCTTTAAAGAAAGATCCAACTTACAGGCAGAATGATCAAATCATAAGTATGCTCAAAAGAATCGGCAATAGACATGTCTGCGACAATGTTCGTGTTTTGAGACGCTACAACCTGTAGGCATTTCTCAACAGACGCAACGACAACATCCACCTTCGCCCGCCTTAAAATATCTACCAACATCACCACTTCCATCTCTTCAGAACCATTTGCAATGGGAACAAGAACCTGCTTATGAGTTATCAGTTAGTGAATTTACATAAAAGATCCTAATCCAGAGCTAGTTGAGAAGTATTCCCCACATCCCATCAATAAGAAACTACAACCAGTTCATGTAGTCCTGAAAATAATGAAAATGTGCATACACTCCTAAAAAGAACTATAAAATTGTGTTCCCCAACCCTACATGATTTCATATATATATATATATATTACAGGTGACTGCCTCTTTATTAAGAATGCATGCAAGAAAAGTAGGAAAATAATGTTTTTTTCTCTGAGTTAGAAATTTCAACCCTAACTGACAAATTCAAGTTTGTTCTTATTGAAAAATTTAAGTGGGGACATCCACCTATGAGTTGTTGACCTCATTTTTGTGAGGTCTTTTCTTCTCCTCCTTAGAGCCTAGATTCTAACTCTAGAAATTCCTATGGATCATCTTAGAAAACTGGAATTGAGACTCACCCTTCTAGAAATTCTAGCCAATTCCTATTTTCTTTTGATGTCTAGCATCTTTGGCACAAGACCAACGTCTTATGAACGAGCGGTTATGGGCTATTTTTCGAAGATTCAAGGAAAATGTTCCAAATAGGACTTCAAGCCTTAGGAAAACATCGTCACGACCTTTTTCGTCACATACACACATCAAATACACAAAATTCACGAAATTGCACGAAATCGGACTTCAATTAAGCCCAAAGAACGGGTGAAAATGCGAACTTCTCCGGATGACCTCCGACGACAAATTGGACTGCGCCAACGCGTCCGGGATACCCATTTTGGTAGGAAAGGACACTCATATTGCTATACTTTCGACACGAGAAAATTGGCACGCAAATCGATGAATTCGTCGAAACAACTTCCGGCGGCAAAACGGACTGCGCCGGAGCGTCCGAAATGTCGAAATTACCTAAACTGGATGTCCAATTTGCATTGATTTCACACGAATTAAAATGTGCAAATCAATTTTTTTTTATTTAAAAAAAAAAATTAAATATTTTCATACTTATATAATATGTATATAACCTAATCCCTATTCATCTAACCCGCACGGCGTTCCTTTGCCTCGACCGAGAGGCACTCGGGCGGAGCCCTAGCCTTCGCACGCGCTGCTTCTCCCGCGATCGGCCGCAGTCGAGCTCGACGGTCGAACCCTTGGCCGCTGAAATCGTCTTCCTCTTCCCTCACACGCGGCATTCCGCCGCTGGTTGCGCACACGGCTCGTCTCCTCGAGCTCTCCTCGACCGAACGTTCCCCCAACCGCGATGTTCCACCTGGGCGACCCTTTCTCTGCCCCAGGTCGCATTTCTTCTTGCTTTAAATTTTTCTCCTCCTCTCCCCTCACACGATTTGCTGGCTAGGGTGGCTGGTAGGTGGCTTCTCCTTCCTCTTTTCTTTGCTTTAAAACACCACTTTGGGAGGGTGTGTGTGTGCTGGCCGAAATTCTGAAAGTTGGGAAGTGCTGCCAAAATCTCCTCTAACTTCATTCTCACTTGTTCTCTGTGGCTTGGGGATTGTTAAATTTTTTTTTTGAGAAAAAGGGAGAGGCAATGTTCTTACTATGAGAGACTTTTAGGGAAGAAAACTCTGTTAAAATCTTCTCTAAATTTGATTCTCTTGTGCTTGGAGCTGAGGAAGTGTGGGTGGCTGTTTACGTGAGGCTTTTAACAAAAATTTATGTGGGAGTATTTTTCTTGAACCTGTTTTACAGTGCTTTGCTTTAAATCTGCTGAAGTGAGGTATTCTTCTCCCCTCTTCTATTCTTGCAATATTTCGGATGGCATAAAAATATTTCCTATCTCATGTAGAAGCAAGATTTGGGTATGTTTTAAGACAAGCATTTGAAATCTTTTTGGGGGAGGGAACACTTAACTATTCTTTCTGAAATTTAATGGGCTCTGTTTTTTTTTTATTTGCAAAGATTTATAGCTTTGATACTTATGTTTTGCAAAATCTGGAACGTTGTGTGACACTTTGGTGTTTTATTTTTGCAAAAGTTTGAAATGTTTTATGTGCAAGTGGCAAAGATTGAAAAGTTTTGGATGACATGTAAATGTACATGGGTAGTGAATTACATCTAATTTGGAGGTAACTATTTCATTTGATTCACCTTATGCTTGTTGTGTTGATCTCTTCTGTTCCAAACAGCATGAAATTTGGAAAGTTTACAAGCATGCCCCTTTATTCCTTTGCATTTACATATCTAACACCTAAACTTTCATTTGTTCATGCATGCTAGCCCTTATATGATAAAGTTGGTGTTAAACCTACAAGTGCATAAGAACTTGAATGCCAGAAATACTTATACCTATGCAATACTTGAACCAAATGTGCACACATTTAGGATTCTTGAAAGGCAGGTTTGGGTCATGTTTGTTTTGGTGATTTATGGGTTGTGTTTTGATGATTTCTTTGTTGGTTAATTGGATGGATTTGGTGACTTTTTGGGCTGCGGTTTTATCCTAGTTTTGAAAGGTTTAATTGCAGGTTTTTGGTCTGTTTTATGGGCTGAAATGACTATAATTTTGAGGGCTTTTAAATGCATCCTTTGACCCTGTTTTGGCAAAGTTTTAAGTTGAAATTTGGCCCTATTTTTTTTTGCGAGATTTCGGGCTCGGTTTGGCTCTTTAAAGTTGGATCTTTATTGAAAAATTTTCTCTATTTATTAGCTCATTTGGATGGCTCGGTTTTTGGCTTTATGTTAGCTGGAAATTGCATTTCATTTAGCCCATTTGAAGGGCCCGGTCTTAGCTTCTTCTAGGTTGAATCTAGCTGAAAGTTTTACATTAGTTTTAGCCCATTTGATGGGCTCGGTTTGGACTCTTTTTGAAATCAAATTAAATGTTGGAAATTATATTTTGGGGCTTTTATCTACTTCTTTTGTTGCCCCTTATTGAAATACATGTTGAAAGGATGTTTTAAATGTTGGAAATTACATTTTTGGGGTCTTTATCTTGCACTTCTTGCTGCCCCTTATTGAAATACATGTTGGAAGGATGTTTTAAATGTTGGAAATTACGTTTTTGGGGCCTTTATCTTGCACTTCTTGCTGCCTCTTGTTGAAATACATGATGAAGGGTGTTTTAAATGTTGGAAAGGGTGTTTTAAATATTGGAAATTACGTTTTTGGGGCATTTATCTTGCACTTCTTGCTGCCCCTTGTTGAAATACATGCTGGAGGATGTTTTAAATGTTGGAAATTATGTTTT
>NEWO01000111.1:972586-1018666 GCA_003013225.1 Phalaenopsis aphrodite
AAAAATTATTAAATTAGATTCAAATGATGTATTAATATAAATAATAATTTTTAAATCTTGCTCAACCCTTATTGTGTTATGACTACATGATTATGATTGTTAAAATGACTCTTTGTTCTTGAACAGCTCGTGTTCGGCTCGTTAAGCAAACAAGCCGAACACGAACATACTTTTTGAGCTCGAAATATAAACGAGCCGAACACGAGCTGAGCATGGCTCGCTCGTGTTCGGCTCGTTTACACCACTATATGTATGTAAATGTCTTGGGCTTGGACTAAGTCACGATACTTTAGTTCAACATGGACGCAACATCGCCACTTGCCTCGCTTGTACGTTGGTACTCCCTCCCTCCCTCTGCACTACATTTCAATTGAGATGAATCTCATTCATCACTTGATAGTGTAACATGCTTGTCAATTATCTAACCGACACAGTCAGTTAATTTTTTTTACAATTCTTACAGTATAATCTATTATAAAAAGTGTTAAAACATATGCATTTGACAATTCAATAATAATAACAAAACACTTATTTTTAAAGCATAAATGGCAATACATGGAGAATACAACATGAAGAAAAGAAAATGCATGTTTTACAATGTAATAGCAGCGTAATGAATGACATTGAATCATTAACTTGCATGAAATTTCATGGCAAAAAACAAGTTTTACATGTCTTAAAATGATTTACAATGTGATGTTGTTGATATAGAAAAGGTATTTAATACATTACTATGATAGCATATTCACATGCAACCACATCAAACATAATTATTTAAGGTGGGCTCATCAATCATTTATCATTTTCATTTTATATTTTAATATATCTATAATTGGTTTTACTAAAAAAACGTTAAGACCAAAAGGTAAACACAACCATAAAAATCTAATGATTTCTAAAGAGTCGTCATTTAGCAGACAGGTTAACCCGACTATCCAATATCCAAATGAATCTTATCAACTTAAACATCCATTGCAAATAAACATTCATATTTTATAAATGTAATAAGAAAATATTTAACAGGTGTTCTATAGTGCATATGACTAAGGGTCCGTTTAGGGCAGCTTATTTGGTGCGGTGGCGTTTTGAAAATGCACCTGGCTTGTTTGGGTAAACTGCGTTTTGACAACTTATGCGTTTTCAAAACGCAGAAAACAATGTTTTCACACCGACAGCTTTCAGGCAGCGGTCTGACTTTTCCAAAAAAATAAAAATTTGTAATAGCCACATCATTTAGCTTATCAGCAGATTATTCAATCAGCTGTAGCTGCCCCAAACAGACCCTAAAGCTAGTTTTATTAAAAATATAATGAAATGGATAACAAGTCTTGTTATCAAATGATCATTTCAAAATAAAGAAAATTATGTGACAATTAAAGCATAAATCTACACTCATCATAATCTTTCAATATGAACATTAAATAAGATTTTTGAGACCATATATAGCAATTAACTATATGTCAAAGGCGTGACTAATATATTCTAAATATCTAAGAAACTTATTACAAGTATCAAGAATAAAGCCAATAAACAAAAGTGTATGTTTATCCTCCAAAAAATGAAAATTGCCTACCTTAAGATGAACTAACGGGTGGGATATGGAGGATCGACCGCTCCTCAACAAGAAGGGGGCTGCCACTCCTCACTCTCCCTTCTCTCCCCTTCCCCTCTTTATTTCTTAGCACCTTCTGAATATAAGTCTTTCCAAATCAGAATTTCTGAATATTTTTATTATTCCTTCATAATTTGTATTTTCATTATAATCCCTTTACTAAACTGGATTTCCAAATCAGAATTTCTGAATATTTTATTCCTCTTTGCTAAATTTGAATTTACATTATATTAATCCCTTTATTAAACTGATTTTTTTATTACTTTTTCTTATTTTAAAACTTTCCTAAATTGAATCCTAGTCCCCATTATAAATAGTGGGTGTGGGTGTTATTGTCGGTCGTTATTTTTTTAAAGAAAGAATGATTTTCGTAAATATAAAAAAAATATATTTTTGATATAAATATGTTTTTTGAAAGTAACATTTTAATTTAAAAACATATGGGACCAAACGAGTCTCACATATTGAATAGTTTGGATGAATGAGTGTGATACCACAAGTAATACACTATCCCGAAGGATAAGCATAACACTTGACAGTAGGCTCAACCACCTAAACTAAGGAGTTTGTGACATCCGTTTGGTCTGCAAAATATTTTATGCATGGACGACAAGTTTCATCACCTAATATAAGGATTAGATAAAGTTTATTTTACCTGGGTTCCAATTTCTCTATAGAGGCAAATCCCTATAGTTAATTACATCTTAAATGACCGGAGTCGCTTAAGATCAGTGGTTTTGTCTTCAAGATTTCAAAGTTTAGGTTTCCAAGATTGGACACAGGAAAATCAAATGAGAATGGCTCAAATAGGAATATTTATTTCCAGGAATCCAACTGAGGAAAAAATCGAGGAAACCACAAATCCGAGGAAAACCTCAGTGGTTTCTCAAATATCTTATTGTTTGGTTTTATGTCTTTGAAATAATGTTATTCAATGTTTAATCCTGCAATTTATTTTTAGAATTTAGGACTTATATCCGCACGATATCTGATCGTGCAAATAGCCTAGAAAGATATGAGGATTTACACCGTATCAAACGGTAACCTCGGAATCCTACAAATATTAGGACTTATAATTGCACAACAGGGTTGTGCAAAAGCCTAAAGATAAGGTGAGGATTTACGTTGCGCAAACTACCTCGAAGTTCTATGAGTTGTTATTTATTCTACAGAAAGGTTTAGCTGATGTGAACTTGTTTTGTTGTTGTAGATCGTCATCCTTCGTCCGCTACGTTCTGGTCATGCTGCCCACGAAGACTTGCTTCATGTCCCATGTAATAGTAGTTTCAAGTTTAGTGTCTTATATGCGAATGTGCAATATTGTTATTTGGTGACTTGTAGTTGTATATCTCCTAAATCAGGCTATATCCTAAAGGTTTTGTAGTTAAAGCATGCATAAACAAACTATGTTATAAAGGGGAACAGTAAATGAAAACAGTTTAAGGTGCGGTAAATAAAAGCAGTATAAGAAAATACAGTAAAGTGTTATAATTGTATTATAAACTTTGGGTGCCTGAGTTTCTTGTTATTGCTGTACCTGTAAATGAGATCAACATCGCAAGTGACAGTATAGTAGAGAAATTTAGCTAGCAGGACAAACATGTGTTTATGTATAGCAGAATAAATGACGGAGTAGCACATGGAAAGCCCTGAGGAAAACTGAAATTAACCCACAGAGACTCAAAACAAATCGTAGGAAAAAAAGACAAATAAATAAAACAAAACACAATGTCACAAATAAAGGACCAGGGGTGGGAGATTTATATATGACATTGGGAATGTCCCAAATTGCCTGAAGAATTTGAGTGTAATATTCAAGCTCAAATCTCAAAACATTGGGTTTCATTTTAGATCAAGTTATGATGAAAATTTCACTATTTGATTTAATTAAATCAGTCATGAACCACAGCCTAATGCATATCTTGTCTATTGTTTTAACTAACTTGTGAATTAAGGTCGTGCCCAGTTTCAGTGTCTATTTGAAAATTAGGTAAATGAACTCTCACCTAGGGTGTGGACCTAAAATCTAGGAGGTCTACACTTTAACTTAAGCTTGAAGTGTTTTAAAGTGTTTTGTCCTCAATTAAGTGTTTTTTCAATTAATCCTCGAACATGTTTAAATCAAACTTAGCTCACTATCATGCTCTTAAGACATAGGAGGTAAACCTATAATTTTGGCAAAAAGGTTCGTGAAATGTGTTTCAATCCTAATTAAAACAACTGAGCTTAAGTTTATCCAATGCTTAGGGGGTCCTAATTGATAGTCTATTGATCTCTCAATCATGCCCCTAACTCTTGAATTATTTAAGCTCTTACTTTCTCCTAATTACAATTTTATCTTTCTTATGTAAAAGAAATAATGAATTGTTGGCTACCATATTTCCTCTTTATGTTTCAATCATCTCAACAGACTAAGTATCAACTTTTTTTATTCCCTCCCCTTTCTTTTTTTATTTTTTTTAAGGTCTTAAACCAATCTTGAAAATAATTAAATCAGAAATTCTCATTTTTAACTTAACCGGTGGCAAGAAAAAGGAAAACAAAACCAAATAAGTGGAGGAGGCCGACCCACTTCTGAAAAAAGAATCAGCTAAGGTGCAAAACCGCAAGTGAATCGGCCTAAAGACATTTAAATTCTTTCAAAACAATGATCAAATCAGTCCAAAAAGATGCTTAAAAGCTTCCAAAAATCAACACTTAAAATGCCCAAATCGATGTATAAAAGCCTCAAAATGCAGCTTAAACTTTAACGAATAAAGCTTCAAAATGCAATTTAAATCTCACTAAAGAGGGCCTCAAGTGCAGCCCAATCATGCTTCAAAACAATGTTCAAAAGCTGCTCCAAAGATGCACCAAGGTGTTTCAAAACCTTGTATCAATCGCTTCTAAATCAGCCCAAGTTCAACACGAATCCATGCATAAGCTCTAACAGGTGCAGTACCAACACTTACTATTGATCAAATGTAGCATAACATATATGTATCCAAAGCTTATCCATGTTGAACAACAAAAGATGTGATTGAGTTTCCCAAGTGCACTCATATGAAATATGATTGAAGGGCAAACGTTAAAATTCATTGCATAACAAATGGAGGAAGCCATTGAAATGAATTTATTTCTCGTACGTATAAAAGATAAAGCTTCGATATCAAATATTGCAAACAAATAGGAATTTAATGGCCTTCGAACCCCTCCAAAAACAAAACTTGTATTTCTTCCAAAAATCAGCAAGATGGGGAGCGAAGAAAATCTCCTGAACCTATTCCAAACCAACAATAGTGGATATCAAGTAGCATTTCATAGGCATCTCTTCCATAACTTAAGAAAGGAAAAGTAAACAAGTGAAAAATGGTCACCATCATGCCACGCATGCTCAACATTTCATATTTAAGAGACCAAACTTTTCAAATAGAAAACGAACAATTTCATATATTTGCAAATGTAAGGCTTTGAGATTCTCCAAAATTTTCATATAGAACATCTAAAGCCTTCAGATTTAGCAAATGGACCACGCAAATGTTTCAGATTTTGCAAATACGCTACCCAAACATTTCAAATTTTGCAAATACGCCACTCAAATCCTTCATGCAGCAAGAAGAAAACCACCAAACAGGCCCAAAAAAAACACCAAAACCGCAGCCCAAACAGAGGGCAAAAAAACTCTCAAATTGCAGCTAAATATACCATCAAATGTCTCATTAAAGCCTAAAAAAACTTCAAAATGCACTAAAACAAGCGCACCATTTCCCCTTTCCAAATCAGCAGTTCATTAACCCAAGAACAAACCCCAATTCTTCTTCAAAATAGTAAAATATCGAGTGGTATTGAGGTAAAAGTGGTAAGTATGCAAGAAGTAAAAGCCGATGTGTTGGATGTGCAAGCATAGGTGAATGGCATAGTTTATAAACAAAACGATGAGGAGAGGATCTATTCCCCCTCTATACAAAGTTCCCCAAGTTTCCAATGGTTTACAAATCAAGAACCACAAGAGTTTCCAACTTGCAAAGAACCCAATATACATGAATTTCAGATTCACATAAAACCAATAATAATTAAATTCAGCTTTCCATAAGGCCAAAACCGAGCCACCACACATTCCAGATTTTGTAAAAGAACAAGGCAAATTTTTTTTTTAGATTTTGTAAAACAAGCCACTAACCATTTGGATTGCATCAAAAAATACGTTTTACCTCAACCTAACACTATGGAATGTACCTCTCGAGTATAGGCAATGTGGCTACAAGTAAAGAGAAGAGGGGTTCCAAAGTACTTCCCCAAGCATTGCAAAATTGCGGCCCAAGTAGAGAGCCAAGAACCCAAAATTTCAAGCCTACAAAAGAACCTCTCGGGGCCCTCCCCAAACAAACAAGGTTTAGCCCAAATAGCCATGTTTGAAACTACCAAATAGTGCTCAGATTTTACCAAGACAGCTAGCAAGTAAAGGATTTTCTAAATAGGCACTCTAACATTCCAAAGAAAATACAACTAACATAGGTAAAAGAGAAGCATCAATATTTATAAACCATGAATGTGAGATTTAGCTCCTCCAAACTATCATGTTGCTTTTACTTCCACATGCCATGCTACCATTTGTGAATATGAAGTGGTTAAAAGAGTAAACATCAAAGCTAAGAAATTAATTGAATGAGGGAAAAGTAACAAGCCCTATCAAACTCCATACCAAGGCTAGTCGAAACATCCCCCCACCTTTCTTCCCTTCCTTTTTTTAAAAAAAAAAAATACAAAATAAGCCAGCTTAATGCCCCAATTCAAGCAACGCATCATATTTTAACATGCATAAAACCGTGCATTAGAGTTGGGAAGCAGGACAATACCACACCCGTGCACATGCACCTCATAAAGATGCAACCCCCAAATCCACCAAGTGAAACACATTAAGCCCAAAGAAGCTTTAGTAAAAGAAAGTATAGCATGCTATTCAAAGCCTCAGCCTAAAATCTGATACCAAAACCATACGTATTTGATGTCATTTTCAATAAAATAAGAGATTGTAGAGCTTGTAACAAGAAGGGAAAAGCGATGCTAATAGGCTAGCTAGTTAAACCTTGCCACAAAAAAGAAATTCCAACAAACAGGAATACCAAGACATGAAGCAAAAGGTTTATGCCTCAGTGGTCAAACAAACAACCAAGCAAAAGTATCGAGTGAACCAACAAGGAGGCCGAGAAACCTACCAAAAAAATCGAACAAACAAGGAGCTCAAGCGAACCAAAAATCCGGCAGCAACTCCCCCTTACAATAAAATTTTCGGCCAACCTCAACAACTGTACAAAGTGGGTTTTTTATAGCCACAGGAAAAGGGGGAGGGTCATACCTCTGTGAAGCGGTCGAATGAGGTATCAGGAGAGGAAAGATTGCATTTAGGAAGGAGAAAATGCGGCCTCGAAAAGGAGAAGGGTCGGACAGGAGGTAGCTCACGATTGGCGAGCTGCTCAGTCGAGCAGCTCACGCAAAAGAGGAGAAGTCGAACGCTGGGGAGCTCGCGATCGAAACAGGAAACGCGCGAGCTAGGCATCTGCTCAGGTGCTGCCGATCATGGGAGAGGAGAAAGCGATCGTGCGGATGGACCGAGCGAGGAGAAGAAGAATCGGGCTTGGTTAGGGCTCGTACGCGATAGAGGAATGTGCCCGGGTCACGAGTCTGTGCGTGAGTGGGATTAAGTAAGATCTTTATCATAATAATAATTATTATTATTATGTTAATATTTGAAAATCTCGATTTGTGCATTTTTGCTCGTGCATGAAATCATAGCAAATTGGATGTCTTTTCTAGATAATTTCGACGTTTCGGGTGCATCGGCACAGTTTGTTTTGTCATCCGATGTCATTTTGACGGATTTATCGATTTGCGTGTGATTTGCATGTGTGTGGAATTATGACAATATGGGTGTCCTCACTAGCTAAAATTTACGTTCTGGACGCGCCGACGCAGTCCATTTCGTCATCGGGGATCATATAGACAAATTCACATCTTTCACCCTGTTTAAGTTCAATTTTAGTCCGACTTTGCTCAATTTAGTAGATTTTGTGTGAGCGTGTTGATAAAGTCATAAAGGAGTTTCCCTAGGGCTTGAGATCTTATTAGAAACTTCTCTTTGATTTTTTACATGTTGGTCCTTAACCAATCGACCAAAAGATGATGGTTTGAGACTACCCAGGAGAGAAACCACAAGAGAAATGGGAAGTGGTTTGAATTTCTAAAAAGTGGTGGGTCCCAGCTCTAGTCCTCTAAGATAGTCGATGGGAAGTCTTAGAGCTAGATCTTATAATCTAAGAAGAGGAGAAATGACCTCAAAATGAGGTCAACAGTCATGCTTGGAGTTAGGGGGTCTTTTTGCTGAGTTTTTTTCAGATTTACTATATCTAAGGAGGTGGTGGTGCTCCAATTGTATCCTCCTTCGAAGTGATGATATACCTCTCCTTTTCACCTACCCTAAACCTTCTCCTCCACTCTCCTTACCTGTCGTTGCTACTGTGATCTTCCCAAGCAATCGTCAGCTACTCTCCTGCTTCCAACTGCTCCCAGCAGCCTCTTTGGGCCGGCCTTCCTCTTCCCGTTGGTGCTCCCTGAATCCAGCACCCCAACAGCTCCCAGACTCCCTCTGCACCCTTGCAGGCCGCTATACATTCACCTCCTTACACCTAACCAGCTTCAGCTAGCTTCTGCCTCCCTCCAACCTGTTGTTAGCCTTCTCCCAGCAAGGCCGCAACTCTCTTTTGCTCTCTACCCAGCAGTCATCTTCCATCCACCCTGCCTCCTGCATACCTCCAATCTTTGCCCATTGAATTCCAACCCCGACAACTACTTTTCCCTCATCCAGTTATGGTTTGACACCACCCCTTCTGCTACTTTGCTGCTCCCCCTTTGTTCCCCTTCAAACTGCAACAAGCTACCTCTTCTATCGCCGCCTAGCCTTCACCGCAGCCGCTATCACCTACTCCGCTCTGAATTTCCTACTCGTCAAGTTTGCTTGTGTCGTCTTTATTGTGTTGTGTTTGCTTTTATTTTGCACCGTTTCTTTGGGTGGTTGTTTTCTTTACTTTGAGTCTCCATTGTAAGCTCATTTAGAATCGGCAATAATATTCGTAATTTAGAGTCATAGCTTGGGTCAACTCCGGTATCATGAACGATACAAAACTCCAAATTAATTGAGATTCAACCTAAACATACCAAATGAAATCAACTCGACGGTCCAAGAAATATACAAATAAAGACATTAAAACCAATAATTAAGTGAAATAGGTGAAATCTAGTCCGCAAATGTTGCCTATAAAAGATCTAGGCTAATTATATCTTTATGAAATAATTCCTAAAAGTTTAAAATGTTCAAATCATATACAATATATATAAAAAAAACTAAAGTAAAAAACTAAAGCCCCTAAAAAAAAGAATCTTAACATACTTACACCAAAATGAAAAAAGCATTGCCTTGAGTAGCAAAAGATCAAAGAGAATGATTTTTTTGCAATAAACAAGAGAAATAAAAGTGATTGTATTAATATCGAGCAAAAAACAGGGAGGAAGAAGAGTTGAAAAGCATCAGCCTAGGCTGAAATTTGAAAAGGACATAGAAAACAATAAAAATTTTAGTGTCCCTTATCATGTGATCTAGAGAGAAGTTCACTGCCTTTTTTATGCAGGGCTCCCTGAGGGTTGAACGGCCTGGGTCACTTGGACCAATTCAGCCAAGGTGTTGCTAGGGCTGGCCAACTTCTATTTTGTGATCTAGAGTTGCCGCCCAAGAGAAGGGGTCTCTACCTTGTTGACCTCATTTTTAGTGAGTTCTTAGTCTCTTACTCCCATAACCCAAAATCTAGTCTTAGAACTTCTTGTTAATCATCCTAGCGGACTAGTAATGGAGCCCACCTCCTGTAGAACTTCAAACCGCATCTTTACTCATTTTTGTGAAGAACTCGCATGAGTGGTTCCAAGCACTCAACTTCTAGTTGCAAGGGCTAAGGACCAGCATGTAGAGGACCCGAAAATAAGTTTCTACAGGATCATACGACCTTAGGTGAACCCTCAGTGACTCAGCAATGCACACATTGCACCACACACAATTTTGGCTTAAATTGACTCGTCCGCCGGCAAACTCGTCCGGACGACCCCGGATGACGAAACGGACTGCGCCGACGCGTCCGGAACGTCAATTTGAGCTAGGAAAGACACTCATATTGCTAAGGTTACACGCGCGCACAAATGACACGGAAATCGATTCATTTTTTTAGGTGCGCGGGTCGGGCTCAACCCAGGTCCGACTAGGGCTCGATTTGGGCTACACACCAGCTCACGGATTTTGAATTTCAAATTTCAAAATTCAGGCGGATTATTTAAACGTGATATTAATTGAAAATATTTTCTACGTTATTACTTTCCCTTTAAGCCGCATACAGGAAAGGAATTTATTGAATTCCCCGTCGAAGCTCTCAGGTAACGGCTATTGAGCTCGCGACCTATTTCTTTCTCCCGCTGAGCGCTCTCGAGAGAGATTTTTTTTTCGATCCCGATCTCCCGCACGCTCCCTTCTCGATCCCGCACTCGTTCTCTGTTGGATCCCGAACTCCTCTCCTCCGCTCGCTCTCGCTCGACTCCCGTATCTTCCCCGCAGAGGATTCCAGATTCGTTCATCTTCCTTCCGCATCGAAGCACGCCTGCTCTCGCCCGAATCCAGCGCTCGATTCCCGCTCTTCTCCCCGCATCGTAGCCGCAGACCGCCTGCTCGCCGCTACTCCTCGACAAAAAAAACCCTCTCCCTGCATCGTAACCACCTCCTCTCGCTTGACTCACCCCAACGATCGAAGCACCCGCTCGCTTCCCTCTTTGCACTAAACACTCTCACAGTCGCCAGAAGTTTTTTTTGCATCCTCTACTGCAGTCCTAGGTTTGCGCCCTTTTATATAAATTTTATCCTGAATCTAATAATTTGTTCGCTATTTACACATTCCTTTATACATATTAAATTTGTCATCACCATTAGCTTTATCCTAATTGCTTTGCTTGGTTTTATGAGCTTTCTTTTATCCATTGATATTGCTCTTTATTATTTAGATTTGAGCTCTGATTTTGGTTTTATTGTGAAAGCTTCATGATTATGTTAAAATTCAAGAAGGAAATTTTCAAATTTGTAACACTCAATCCTTACATATTTACGTATCCAACATTCAAACTTCAATTTTTACATACATGACACTTATCTCCTACTTGTTTACATATCTAACACCCAAACTTCAATGTTTACACACATACCACTCAAATTCTTCATAACACAAAACAAATATCACCATTTTAATTTTTTTTAAAATACACATGTTCATGCTCAGGTAAGTTGTTATTGTTGCTTTGGAGATAGACATGTAAATTCATGAGGATTAAGTGGTCTGTATTTAATTCTCATTCGTTGAAATCATGCGGGAATTAACCTCATTCCTTCTAAGGAGTGGTTTCATTTTTCAAAGCCCGAGTGCTTTAGGAGGGAACCAAGTAAAGTCTGCTACTTAGGGTAGAAGAAGTTACAGGAAATGAAATTGAATTCTCTTACTTTTCGAATTGATTGCACATTTTAGCCTATGATCAGACCTGTTCAACTATATTTGTGTTGTTGTTGATTCTTGGAGTGTTCTGCTATTTTTTAGGGGTTTTGTGTCGCACTAAAGTGTTGTTTGTTGGTTTTAGGGGTGTTGTAAGGTGTTGGAAAATACATAAAACTGTTGTTTGATCTTTCAAATTGTTGTTTGGGTTGGTGGCAGGTCATAAAAGTGTTGTTTGATCTTTCAAATTGTTGTTTGGGTTTGTAGCAAGCCATAAAAGTGTTGTTTGATCTTTCAAATTGTTGTTTGGGTTCCTAGGAAGATATATAAAAGATGTTTAGGGGTTATTTTGGGACTGGTTCAGACTAGTTTCGCTGCAATTTTCGGGGCTTTAAATGTATTTTTTTTTAGGGAGACTTTGTCACTGTTTTGGGCTAGGTTTTCTAGCTAATTTTGTAACATTTAAAATTAATGTTTTGGTCTTACATGAGAGCTATTTTGGAATTTTAAAATTGTTGTTTGGGGCATTTTAAATGTGATGTTTGAGGCTTTTAAAAGTGTTGATTTGGAGTGCTTTAAAGTGTTTTTGGGTTTGACCTCAGAAAGGTTTTGGGCATCATTTAAGCACTAATTTACATGTCGATTTAGAAACCTTAAAAGTTGCTATTTTGGGCCGCTCAAAACATTGTCTTGGAGTAGATTTAAACACTCCTCTTAAAGACCAATTTAATTACAATATTGAAAGAACTTAAACCTTTTTTAGGCCGATTCACTTGCTTTTCCCTCTCTTTGGCTTTGCTAGTTTCGGAAGTGGGTCGGCCTTGTCCTTTCTTTTATTTTTTAAATGGTTAAGTCATAAAGATGGGGGATTGATGATTTAATTAATTGGAAGATATAGAAAACCTTAAATCACCTTAAGCATAAGTTAAAGTGTAGATTTCCTAGAACTTTAGGTGCACACCCTAAGTGAGAGCCCATCCACCTAATCCTAAATGTAGGTTTCCTAGAACTTTAGGTGCACACCCTAGGTGCGATCTCATCCATCTAATCCTCAATGTAGGTTTCCTAGAACTTTAGGTGCACACCCTAGGTGAGAGCCCATCCACCTAATCCTCAGTATAGGCTTCCTAGAGCTTGAGTGCATACCTTAGGTAAGAATCCATCCACCTAGCCCTTAGTGTAGGCTTCCTAGATTTTAGGAGCACACTCTAGGTGAGAGCTCATCCACCTAATCCTCAATGTAGGCTTCCTAGTCTTTAAGAGCACACCTTAGGTAAGAGCCCATTTACATAATCTCTGCAGTGTAACCTCCCAAGGTTTTAGGAACATAACTTAGGTAAGAGTCTATTCACCTAATCCTTGAATGCACAATGAAACTAGACACTTGACTCTAATTCATAAACTGATTAAAACACTAGACATGATGCACCCAGACGTGACCCATGCTTCCTTAATTAAATCAACAGTGAAATTCTCTCAATGACTTAACCTACAATAAAACCCAGTGCACGGGATTTGAGCTTGGATAGTATAATTAAATCCTCCTAGCAATTGGGGAAATTTGTTAACGCCACATATGGATCATCGGACTAAGATGAGTCTAGGGTCTTAATGGTGAAATTCTCTAGATGACGACATTGCTTATGTGTGCTTAAACGAGGGATACGAAGTGAGATTATTAGAATAGTATCTCCTATCTCAAGGATCTTCAATAAGGGAGAGGGAATGAACCATGACACTGTTCGCCGATTCTTGGTGGGATCGTTGCCCCCGACAAGTTGTCAGTAGTTCCAGCACGATTAGAGTGACTAACCTATGGACTATATGACTTTACAAAAATATTTACGAAAATAAAACAAAATCCCTTTTGCATGTTAAAAAAAACTCTGCATAAAAAAAAGACTTAAACAACAACTTTTGCATGAAAATCAAATATAGAAAATTTATAAAAGTCCATGGTTAGTATTTTGGATTGAGGTTAAGAACTACCTCTTGTAGATTGTCGAGTTGGCAACTCTTAATCAAGATCGGAAAGCACACAGCCTAGCTCTGAGCCCCCACTTTTACCAATGTCTTATACCCAGTCTTGGTCTTTCATATGTGGTTACGAGTTTCTTCTACTTATGATTTCCATGACTCCTTTGCTTACTTTCATATTGGGTTTTCTTGCCTTATTTATTTTCCTTGCAAGTTTATTTAAATCTGTTGTAAGGCATACAATGCTCGCAACACTAATAACGCAACAGTAGCAGATGCCCAGGTATGCGTTTACAGTTTATCTACAAGATTTTACTTTACTGCATTTTACCTTTCAAGTACCTTTTTATTTACCTGCAATTTGATTATTCTGCATGCAAAACCAGCACTGAAACTAAAACTAAAACGAAACAAAACCAAACTTTGACACCAAAACTGTGAAGCATAAACTACAATTTTTAAACAGTTAAACCCTGGAGCCGTCGTGACGACATGAGCGTGGAGCCAACTTTGTGGGCAACACGGCGAGGGATTCAGACCGAGCAATAAGAGGATCTTCTTCAGCATTATCTCTTCCTAGCATAATAACAACCCATAGGACTTCGAGGTAGCCCGCCTAGCGCGACGTAAATCCTCACACTCCCTTTTTAGACTCTTGTACAACCATGTTGTGCAGTGTAAGTCCTAATTCGCTTTAGATCCTGAGGTTGTTGTTCGTAACAACGTATACCCTCTTATCTCTGCGAGCTATTTGCATAATTGAGTATTATGCATATGTAAGTCTCAAATAATAAAATTGGCAGGATTAAACACTTAATTAACATCGTCTCCCAAAATGTAGCAACACTGTAGGATAGTCTAGGAAGTCACTGAGATTTACCTCGATCAGTGACATCCCCTACCTTCTCCTTCCTTTGAACTCCTGAAAATAAGTGTTCCGTATTGAGTCATTCTCAATTAATTTTCCTCGTCCTACCGTGAAAACATAAACCTTGAAATCTTGAAAACTAGAACCAATGATCATTATCGAGAGTTTTCTCAAGTGACCTCAGTCATTTGAGATGTAATTAACTATAGGGGCTTGCCTCTATAGGGAACTTGGAATCCAGATAAAATAAACTCTATTTAATCTTTGTATTAAATAGGGAAACTTGTCGGTCATACATAAAAAGTTCGCAGACTAAACGGATGTCACAAATCTCTTAGTTTGCAGGATTGGGTCTATCGCCGAGGTCTACACTTATCTTTCGGGAGGGTGTAGTATTCGCGGTATTTGGCACGATTATGCAAACTATTGGACGAATAAGATCCATTTGATCTCATTTTTAAAAAAAAAATTAAAATATACTACTTTCAAAACCCAAACTATATATCTATTATATTAAATTAAATTTCAAAAAATTATTTTCATATACCATATTTTCAAATCAATCGAAAAGTTGACCGGCATGCCTCCCAGTTATCTATTTTACATATATATGTATGTGTGTGTGTGCGTGCGCGTGTGTGTTATTTTTTGTTCTAGGGTTAGTTTTGCTAAGTTTTCTGTTTGGACTGTCGCGGGCGTCCCCCTTTTCCCGTTTAAGGCTATATTCGACAGTTAGAACATACTTCGGTTGTAACTCGTCCTGAAAAGGTGTGTATCTCTCCCTTTTCCTATTTTCACGCCGCACCTACTAATCGGTGCTCGCTTGTTCAAACCCCTTCAATTTCTTCTCCTCCTTCCTTCCTAGCATCTTGCCTTGGCTATCTCCCTCCTTCGCTTGTTCAAACTCCCTGTGTGTGCCTGCTCCCCCCCCCCTGCATCATCTTCCACAGCTTCCACTCTCTTCGCTCCTCCAGCAGACTGCTCAACCTCCCGCTAGGCTTCCTCCATTAGTCTCGTCGAGTCACGACTCCTTTCTCTGTTGTTGCGCCTCTACCAGAGCCTCCTTTCTCTATCGCGCCTCCCCGTCATCTCCCAGCAGGCGGCTACGCCTCCCAGTCATCGCACAACAAGCTTTTGCACCTCTCACACCACCTACAGTTGTCTGTCGTGCTTCCCAACCCTTCCCTAGCAGACTACAGCTCTATTCAGGTCCTCCAGCAATCAAACCTTCGCAGACCATCTGTAATTGACTCTCTGTTACTCCCTGGCGCTAAAGATTTTTCCAGCAACCCTCTAGTGGTCGTTGACCTGTCGCCCCGTCCATCGGGCCTCCAACCTCCCCCACCAACATCTTTAAGGACCGTTTTTTGTTTCGGGCATAATCTATGCTCTGCATTTCTTTATTTCTTTATTGTTTTGGTGTTCTTTCGTTTTACTACTTATGTGTTTGTTATACTGCATATCAATCTTACTTGCTAGGAGTCATCCTTACACTCATTTTTATAATTCAATATTAAAATTTGTCGTGTATGAGTCATGGTTTGAGTTAACTCTGGTATTATTTGGTATCAAAGCTAGTTTAACCCTAGTCCTACCCTAAGGTTCCCAAGCATCCGCCCCCACCCAAGCAACCCAATTTTTTTTCTCTTATTTTCCTCTTTCATTTTTTCCTTATCTTCTTGTCTTTTCCTCCTTCCATCTCTCGTCTCTTTCCCAAAACACTTTCAATCATGTCGCATCGTCGATATGCATTAGACCCGACCCGACCCGAGAAGAAATACAATGAGAGATTCATTTCTTACAACAATGATTGGTTGAGATGGACGACAAGACTCAAGGCAACGTTACTCTCGACCTTGACATCGAGAGATGACGAGGAGACCACGACGATGCCCTAAATCTGTTTCACCCACAATGACGTCAGCGATGACAAATATCACCCACGCTGCTTTGGCATTCACTATCACAGGAGACCGCAAGAGGAACACCCGTTCGGCACCAATCGGAATTTCAGCAATAAAACGAACCTTCCGAAATTCAACGGAAGCACGGACCCCGATGACTTCATTGACTGGTTGCAAGCGATCAAATGCATCTTTAATTACAGTGAGGTGCTCGAGGACAAACGGATTAAGCTTGCCACTAACAAACTAAAGAAAACCACGTCATTATGGTGGGACAACTTGAAACGGCAACGACAACGCGATGGAGACGACGAGATCACTAAATGGGACAAAATGAAGAAGGCAATGCAAAAAAAAAACTTCTGCCCCACTATCGCCAGGACATGTTCCTCCGACTCCACAACCTACAGCAGCGTGACCTATTGGTCGAGAAATTCATGGCACAATTCGATCATCTACAGATGAAGTGAGAACTGGTCAAACAAGAGGAGCAAACAGTAGCCCTCTATCTCGGAGGTTTAAAACCCATCATTAGCAATATTGTACAATTCTAGTCATACTGGATGCTAAACAATGTCTAAACTCTTGCATTAAAAGTAGAACGACAATAAACTCCTTTCGACAACAGTCGACGTCAAGCGCGTCATGTTATCGCATGAAAAAGAGATGTGGGCCACGATCGACACCGAAGACGCATTAATCCTGCAGGCTACCTTCCTACAATCAGTTTGTGATGCGCTAATAGCACTAGTTCTGGTCCTCCAAGAATATACCGACAAAGATAATGAGATGTCCACATAACTTAAACCACTCCTACACTATTTCCAAGACGCCTTGACCAATGATCTCCCTGGCAGATTGCCTCCACTACATGATATCCAATATGTCATTGACCTCGTACCGGGGGCCAGCTATACCAAATACTCGCCTACCATTTAAAACCTGCAGAGTACGAGGAACTCAAACGTCGGGTGCAAGATCTTGTTAGGAGAGGATTAGTAAGCGAAAACACCAGTCCATATGTTGTCCCCGCCCTCATCTTACCCAAGAAAGGTGGCTTCTGACGGATGAGCATTAACAGTCGTGCAACAACAACAACAAAGCATTAATCCCACTACGTGGGGTCGGCTACATGAGTCATTTTTCTCCATCGTGTCTTATTTAATGTCATATTTTCATTTAGTTCTAATAAATTAAGATCAATTTTTATACAATATGCCCAAGTTTTCTAAGGTCTGCCTCTGCCTTTCTCAACATAAATCGAATCTAAATTATCTACCCTTCTAATCAGATCATCAAATGATCGACGTTTAATGTGACCAAACCATCTAAGATAACTTTCTCTAATTTTGTTTGTCACTGGAGCTACACCAACCCTATCACGTATATAATCATTTCGCATTTTGTCTCTAAGTGGAAAGCCACTCATCCACCTAATCATTCTCACACACATTTACCAGTCCCTAAAGCACTTTGGATCGACGTCAACATGGACTTTGTCATAGAACTACCACGTACACAGAGGAAAGAGGACTACATCATGGTAGTTGTTGAACGTTTCTCAAAGATAGTGCATTTCATCGTCTATCACCAGACATTAGAAGCATCTCATTTCGGCAATTTGTACTTCTGTAAGATCGTTCGGCTTCACAGCATTCCCAAAAACATTACTTTCGATCCAAAAGTTAAATTCCTAAGCCACTTTTGATGGAACCCTAGAGCAAATTAAACACTAAACTCTAATTTAGCTTTGCAGCACATCCTCGGACGAATGGACAGACTAAAATCGTTAATAGGAGGCTTGGGAATCTTCTTCAACGCTTCGATAGGAAAAACATCAAACAAGGAGATATCATTCTTGCTCAAGCCAAATTTTCCTACAATAGATCAACAAGCCAGACCAATGGAAAAACGTCATTCAAGATTGTGTACGGGTTCCACTTATACTCCCAACAGATATCAGCGAGGATGATACAAAAAATGCTTACCAAATTCAGCAACTCCATAAGGAAGTTGAGGAAACAATTTCTCAACAAAACTACAAATATTAAGCACAATTCAATAAGTCTGAAAAAATGTCACCTTTAAAAAATGATACTTTGTGTGGATCCGCCTTAGGAAAAAGCGATTTCTCATAGGAGTACACAGAAAACTCAAGCCCGTGGCCAATGAACCATTCGCATACTTAAAAAACTAAATGATAATGTCTAAAAAATTAACCTACCAGGTGACTCCAAAATTTCGGCAACATTCAATGTCGCGAATCTCACCCCATACTATGAGGACCAATAAGCTTCGACAGTTGATACTGATACTCCTTAAACCTCGGAAGATTGACACGTGACGCTCCCTATATCAGCACACGGAGTCAGGCATGACAAGAAGCAAGTTGTTTCATCCTTGGACCGGGCCAATTCAAAGCCCCTTATCATGCTCGCCTCGTTCACCACCCCCCCCCCACCAGTGCCCTATTTTCACGCCGCACCTACTAGTCGTTGCTCACCTATTCAAACCCCTTTCATTTCTTCTCCCCTTCCTCAAGATTTTTCCTTGGCTATCTCCCTCCTTCCTAATTTATGCACATTTTTTCTTAGGTTTAATCGATGGATGGTTTTCTAATTTCAGATATTGTTCCTAGTGTTTCCCTCTTTTTGAGAGTTATATTCTTCGGTGGTGTGGTGCTACGTCTATATCCCGCCAAAGGTGGTATGTATCTCTGCTCCGTTCACTCCCCCCCCCCCCCCCCCCCCCCCCCCCCCCCCACATCATCCTTCACCATTGTCGCTCTCTCCGCTTCTCCAACAGGTTGTTCGACCTCCCGCCAAGGTTCCTCCAATAGTCTCATTGAGTTGTGACTCCTTTCCCTGCTGCTGCACCAATACCTGCACCTCCTCCCTCTGTCGCACCTCGTCCTCGTCCCCCAGTAGGCGATCGTGCCTCCCAGTCATCCCACAACAGGCTGTCACGCCTCTCACACCGCCTAAAGTCGTCTGTCGTGTTTCTCAACCCATCCCTAGCAAGCTACCACTCCATTTGGGTCTTCAAGCACTCCTCCTAACTCCGCTGACCATCAGCAACCAACTCTCTGTCACTCCCTGAAGTTGAAGATTCATTCGGCGACCCTCTAGCCGTCATCGACCCCTCTGCCACCCCGTCTAGCAGGCCTACAGCCTCCCCCACTGACGCCTTCCAGGACTGTTTTATGTTACATGCTTTGTATATTTTTTGCAGTCAACCTAGTACTTATTTTTATAATTCAGTAATAAAATTTGTAGCGTCTGAGTCGTGGTTTGGGTTAACTCTGGTATCACACCCTGCCATTTGTCGGCCCATACCCCAACCATCTCGCCACTACCATACCAGCTGTTTGGCTTAGCCCTAACAAGGTATTTGAGTTGTGTTATGTTTTCTTGTTATGTTTTCTTTCTTATATTTAAATCTTTTTGCAATGTTTTTGAATTTCTACAATAATATTTATATTTTTATTGTGATTTGAAATAATTTTGATACCATTTTACATCAGAGGTAAGCCTAATCCCAGTCTCATCCTAAGGCTCCCTGACATCCACCCCTACCCAAACCACCTCCACCCAAAAATTTTCTTTCTTATTCCCAAATCATAACCAAATTTTGACCTAACCCTAATTTCTCCTTGGTGATTTTCAAAATCAACAATCTCAAATAAATTTTCTTACACCTTCAATTAGTTTGATAAATCCTCTTCCACCTTCCAAACCTAAACCTTAGCCATGCCACCAAGGATATACAAGTCCGAGCCTAGCCGTGAAGAGATATAGTGAGAGCACTGTCGACTTGAGCGGAGACTTACAGACATGGAGGATGAAATCCAAGGCGAAACTACCCTTGTCGTGATAGGGAAAGTGAGAGAATTTCCACCCCTTCCACAGGAAGGATTTCAACGATAGGGAATATAGGCCATAACGCTTTAGATTACTTTATCAGGGAGATTGATTGAAGAGGCCACATATGGAGACACATGAACTTCGAAATCAAGGTGAATCTACCAAAGTTTAATTGAGGTACGGATCCAGATGACTTTATCGAATGACTACAATCAGTTGAGAGGATCTTTGAGAACAAATAGGTGCTAGAAGATAAAAGAGTGAATAAGCTTGCAACAATCAAATTGAGAAAGAGAGTCTCCTTATGGTAGAAAAACTAACCTAGACAAAGGAAGAGAGAAGACAATGACAAGATTATCAAGTAAGAGAATATGAGAAAAGTGATGCAAGGAAAATACATGCCACCTCACTACCGTCATGATATAGTTTTGGCATTCCACCACCTAAAGTACAAAGACCTGTCAGTGGAGTTCACAGTGTAGTTTGAACAGTTGCAGATGAAGTGTGAGTTGGTCGAGCCAGATGAATGCATCATAGGTCACTATTTGGGGGCCTGAAGCCCGTTATCAAAAAACATTGTGCAATTGCAGGCATATTGGAAGTTGGGAGATGTCTAGACACTAGTCTTAAAGGTGGAGAAACGGCAAAGACAGAGCAAGCAACCACCACCAGTCAGGCAATCACCCGCAGTTAGAGACACTGACAGGAGCATGCCTCATGGAGTTGAGAAAATGTGTTTGGATAAGGACAGAATCATTCAAGAGAGAGAAGAAATCCCAGAAGAGTAGCACGCCTGCTAAAGTTGTAACAAGAAAAAGATTTAGATGTCATGGATTTGGGAATATCGCATCCAATTGCCTGACGAGCTAAGTCCTGTCTTTTATAGAGCAGAGCGGAATAGAGGAGTTTAGCGATGAAGAAATAGCTAAGAAACAGCGTGAGGTGTATCATCTTCCACCTGATGAGGGCGACATGCTCATGGTTCAATGGGTCTTACAAACTAAGAATATGAGGGATCCGCAGTGGCTTCGCCACAACATATTCCACACTCATTGCACTATGAATAGGAAGGCGGTCTCATTATCGATAGAGGCAGCAGTAACAATGTGACATCTACACAGATAATAGAAAAGTTAGGCCTCATGACTCAGAGGCGCTCTCAACCGTATTCTCTGACATGACTGACAGAGAATGAGGTAAACAATGACCGAAGGTGCTTGATATAGTTTTCGATTGGGAGCCAGTTGCAGGATCATTTGTGGTGTGACAAGATACTCATTGATACCTGTCACACATTGTTAGGAAGACCATGGAATTTTGAGGTAGGACTCAGCCCGGCGGATTCAGAAACACACACCCTTCTCCAAGGATGAGAAGTGAATCATCATTCCCCCTTTGGCGAAGCCCGAGATCACAGAAGCCTTTGCAAGCAAAGCAGCATCGATGTGACCAGTTTCAGTGACAACAAAGGACAATAGGACCGAGACACCAGCTCCAGACACGATACAGTCACGATAGAGCATTTCAGGAAGTCTCAGTCAATACCTTACTGTAATGGCCACCACCATTCAAGGAGGTTCATATTATCCTCACTTTAGATCAGGTTAAGCTGACCATGGATTACTTTGGGAGGATTCAACAATCTATACAAGACACATAGACCCAATTCAGCTCAATAGTAGACCCACAGAAGATTGAAACGATATGGAGGTATGCTAGTAAGAGAGAACTCGTCTGAGTGTTGTCTCTAGGGAGATTCAAGTGTTCCTCGAGCCACCGTCAGAGGTTCTTCAACCCCGGGAGGTTCCAGCGACTTTGTCACCGTCAACGTGTAGACAGACGCTTCGACAATTGAAGTCAAAGCTCCCCCAACCCTGTGAGACAAATGCGGGGCTCCTTGAGAGTTGAACTAGCTGTGCCACAAAGACCAATTCAGTCAAAGGGTGCTAGGGCTGACCAACTCCTATTTTGGGGGCTAAGGTTGTTGTCCAAGGTGAGGAGCCCCCTTCGAGTAATATATTATATATATTCATTATTTTATGCTCCACCGTTAATTTTGTTAAGTAAACTTTTTGGACAGTTGTCAGCATCCCCTTAGTTCCTTCTAGAGTTGTATCCGACGACGAGAAGGTGTTCCGGCTATAACTCATCCCAAGGTAGTGTGTATATCTCTTTTTTTTTTGTTTGTTATTGCTGCTCCGTCGACCTTCCGGTCACCATTCTCGCAGCTACCTGCTCCCAGCCCCACCCCTTATCAATATTTTATTCCTGTTGTAACCACTACCTGAGTTCCCCTTCCTCCCATAACTCTCCTCTTCCAACCTTCCCTTACAGCCGCTTAATTCATCCCCTTCCCAGCCACAGATGACTAACTCTGCCTCCAGCCATCATCCCTCAACCATCCTATCAACTGTATTCCCCCAGGTTGGCCGCCACCACTGATCCAACCTGCCCCATCTACTATACAGTCTCATCAACGAGTGTTTTTTCGGTCAGGAGACCTGACGGTCCGCATGGTACGCTGACCAATTAAATTTGGTCGCGTGAAAAATGTGGAACCCGCTTGTCCACGTAATTGAAAAAAAAAATCGTTGAAGGTTGACCCAGCCCGATGTACGAGTCCGCATCTTTTCGAGTATCTCGTCTTTTAGAATGTCAAGGAAGACGTTTCAAAAATACTCTCCGATGATTTTTCTCCTACGTTTTCGCCGCTCGCTCTGCTAGTGTTTCACATTTCCCTCGTTCGATAGCTTCGAAGCGGTAAGACGATGGCGTTTGATGATTCGGAGTATGTGCTGGCCGAAGAGAGCTCAAGAACAGTATCAGAAGAGGCTAAGAAGACAGAGGTTGAGCAGCCAATGAATTCAAAGAAATAGAGGAAGAAGGAGGCGAAAAGGATGAAGGAGGGCACTGAAGGGGAAAACTTATCCTGGTAATTGTCATCGTTTTATTCTCAGGTTATTTTTAGGGAATTAGTTAGACTATTATTGGGTTATTCTTGAGTTACTCCGAAGCGTAGTGCTTATTGACAACTATTCCATGTTATTCATGTATTATTTTTAAATTATTCGTAGGTTATTTATAAGTTAGGCGTATTAAACCTATGTTATTTTTAGGTTATTTGTAGGTTATTTTTCAAGTTATTCGTAAGTTATTCTTATGTTATTTTTAAGTTAACTCGTGGGTTATTTTTAGTTTATTCTCAGGTTATTCATGTGTTATTTTTAAGGTACTTGCAGGTGATTTTTAATTTATGCGTAGGTTATTCGTAGGTTATTCCTGGGTTATTTTTAAGTTATTTGCAGGTTTATGCGCAGGTTATTCATAGATTATTCCTAGGGTATTTTTATATTATGTCAGGTTATTTGTACGTTATTTTTAGTGTATTGTTTTGTTAGTTTTGAAAAAATGTGTAGGTTATTTTTAAGTTATGAGTATGTTATTCTTTGGTTATTCCTAGATTATTTTTAAGGTAATATTTTGTTAATTTTTAAGTTATGAGTAGGTTATTATTATGTTATTCTTGTGTGATTTTGAAGATATTTTTAAGTTATTTTTAGATTATTCCTAGGTTATTTACAGGTGATTTATAAGTTATGCGCAAGTTATTCGTAAGTTATTCCTGGGTTATTTTCAAGGTATTGCTTTGTTAATTTTGAAGTAATGTGTGAGTTATTCTTGGGTTATTTTTAGGGTATTGTTTTGTTAATTTAGAATTAATGTGTGGTTTATTTCTAGGTTATTTGTATGTTATTTTTAAGTTATGCATAGGTTATTCGTAGGTTATTTGCAGGTTTATGCGCAGGTTATTCATAGAGTATTCCTATGTATTTTTAAGTTATGCATAAGTTATTCGTAGGTTATTCCTGGGTTATTTTTAAGGTATTATTTTGTTAATTTTTATGTTCTGCGTTAGGTTATTCGTAGGTTATTGTTTATGTAGTTTTAGGGTATTACAGTATTAATAACAATATTAATAACAGTATTAATAACATGCATCTTATTCATGTATATTGATGAATAAACATTCTTTGGTCATTTCAATATTAATAACATGCATTTTATTCCTATAGGTTGATGAATAAACAGTCAATGAATTGTATTTGTTTACCATCAGCAGTTAGAGAGGTGTTGGATAAGGTTCGACCAATTGTCTCTCGGGAGACGTGGTCAACTCTGAAAAGAAAGAAGCTTAATCAGTTTTTTGATATGCCCCCTATCCTCAAGATCACATCCTAACTATGCACATATTGAATTGTTGGGATATGAATAGATTGGCTTTCAGTTTAGGAGAAAAGAACTGAGTTTTGATGCAAACCAAGTTGCTTTGTTGATTGGCATGTCCAACAGAGGTCCTACAGCAACCTGGGCTAAAAAACCCGTCAATGACGTAAATGTAAGGCGGGCAAAGAGTGAACTATTGGAGAGTTCATCTGCTAGTCTTGATGAACTTATTATTATATTTTTTTATCTAATTTATTATTTCCTTCGAGTAATTTTAGTATACCCGCAGGGCTCTATTCATTTGCTGAGAATGTAGCTAGTTTTTTTTTATTTTAATTAGGCCGCAACAATATGTGACCACCTAATTAAGCAGGTCAATGCTTGCATCATGAAAATAAGGATGAGTCAGTCATTAGAATACATGAACGAATTTGTTTTTCTTCTAACATTTAGTATATTGCTCTACCTCAATCAAAAAATTTTATTTTCATCTTACTTGGGTTATAGGAATTTCTGATTTATTAATCGTGTTTATGTAATTGTGATTTTATGAGCGCACACTTGTGATAGCCCCGACTTATCTTGACGCCAGACCTCGTATGTTGAGGTGGCCAATAAATATAGAATGAAACCCTCCGAAGATCCATTTAATATTTAAATAGCTTAGTCATGTACAGGTGTGATATTAATGTCTTGTTTTAAGTTCAGGATTATGTTTAGTATTTGACCACCTTATTTAATTCTTATAATGAATGTTTTTGTAGGTTCTTGATTTTTTTATTGATTTAATAGACAAGGAGCATAGTTTATTTGCCCCTCTAATTGGCCTGATTTCGTCTCCTGTAAAGTCCATTGGAGAACCCGAAATTCACACTCATCTAACAACACCAGAGTCTCATGGTGCTATACCTTTTGTACAAACTAGCAACACCCGCCACCTCCACATTCACATTTGGATTTTGAAGAGATATGACAAACTCTGAGGGAAAAACAACAAATTTTAGTTCAATTGAAGGATTCAGTATAGTACCTAAAATATTTTTTGGAGTATACACTGATGGAGGTGAAGACCGACATAAACGAAATAAAGAAAAAAATAAATAAAGTTCTCATTGAATCTCCTGTAGGTTCTGAATTTACTGGGAAGAAAGAAAACCCAAAAAATGAAGAAGAACCACATGTCTGCTCATATAGAGCAAGCGTCGGAACAGGAGTGGGGACCCAATATTCTTGAAGAAGAACAGCCGATAGGTAGAATGACTGTCTTCGATGAAGTTGCACCTGATAGTGAAACAAATAAATGTGTTGGGGAACCTGGAGAAGGCATCCCTAAAGACCTAATTAGTAGCTTAGTCCGAATGATCAAGTCCAGATGACCGAGGAAAAAGAGGATGATTAGTTCTCCATTTGTTGTTGTAAAGAAAAACAATGTGGAAGAAGTTCCGACCGCGAATATAGATGATTTAGTACAGCATATTTATGAGTCTTCTACGCCGATTACAATATCATCTCCACAGCTCGATGAAGCTAGGGAAGAGGAGACTGAAGAAGCTTGGGAGGAGGTACAGTCGGGCGCAATTGTTCCATACGAAGGTGCCCTCCCTTGTTCAGCAGTAGAGTTCCCCGACAGAGAACTACTACCATCACACATGCAACAGGTGATAAATACTTGTTTAAGAATATACAAAGAAATGTATGTACAAAACATAACATTTTTTCTGGCAATTGTTTATTAAATCTAATAAATATTATTCAATCAATTTGCAGTGATGACATAATAATTGCATAAGGTCACATTAATATAAGTCAAAATGACCTTGAAGCACTTTGAGATAATAAAGTAGGGGTAGAACATGTAGATTTGTTTGTCATTGGATTAGATAACCGTACGTCTCTCTTGCACATTGAGTAAGTAATAAAATTTCCATTAATATTAATTGTTCATGCTCTTTTTAAACTCATTTATTTTGTATATGCAAAGTTTTAGATATTATCCTCTTCGAGATGCTGTTGCCCACGTTACAGTGGAAGCTGTATCTCAGGCAGAGACAATTTTAGTTCTAATAATTAATAATAGGCATTGGACTCTACTTGTTGGGAATCAGAAGGACTACATGTGGAGATTCTACGACTCATTGCCTAATAAAATGCATTTGGAAGTCACACGCGACATATTAAAATTCTAAGTCTTATGTAATTAACAACTGACATAACTATTTATTTTTCACTGTTTTGAACAACCATTTATATTATCGGATAAGACATCTTCGTAAAGACGCCGGGAAAGCTTTCCACAGTGACCTGAGTAATTGGAATGTTATCACGACTAGAGGCATTCCCACACTAAGTAATAGTGTCGACTGCGGTATATTTGTTTATAAATATATGAAAAAAATTGTACAGAAAGGCAAGATTAACTGAAAAGATCATCAAAACTGGCAAGCTGAGATGTCTCGGTTTAGGGCAGAGCTACTATATGAAATCTGCAGATATAAATTATTTGGATGATAAATGTATTTCGGCACTTTGATTTGTCTTTATATCATATAGGCTGAATGATTATGAATTTTGGCAGGCTTATTTACTCTAAGGATTTAGTTTATATGCTTGTCTATTGTGGTTGAAATGTGAAATACATATTTATCCGATATCTTACTGCATGTTATTGTTGGTGTACTGTTATTTTGTTGGGTTATTTTAGGGGTATTGTTAGGTTATTTTTGAGGTATTGTAAGGTTACGATTGAATTATTGTTAAGTTATTGTTAGGTTATTGTTGGGGTATTGCTATGTTATTTATTGTTAGTTTATTGTTGGGATATTATTAGGTTACGGTTATTGTTGATGTATTGTTATCTTGTTAGATTATTCTACGGGTATTGTTAGGTTATTCCTGGGGTATTGTAAGGTTACGGTTGAGTTATTGTTTGGTTATTGTTGGGGTATTGCTAGGTTATTGTTAGGGTATTGCTAGGTTATTCTTGGGGTATTGTTAAGTTACGAGTGATATATTGTTAGTTTATTGTTGATGTATTCTAAGGTATTCTTAGGTTATTGTTGGGTATTCTTAGGTTAATCTCGGGGTATTGTAAGGTTATTTTCGGGGTATTGTTAAATTATCATTGGGGTATTCTAAGGTTATTATCGGGGTATTGTAAGGTTACAGTCACGGTATTGTAAGGTTATTGTTGAGGTGTTCATAGGTTATTCTCGGGATATTGTAAGGCTATTGTTGGGGTATTCTTAGGTTATTCTCGGGGTATTGTTACGTTATTGTTGGGGTATTCTTAGGTTATTCTCGGGGTATTGTAAGGCTATTGTTGGGGTATTCTTATGTTATTATCAGGGTATTGCAAGGTTATTGTCGGAGTATTGTTAAGTTATTCTTCGGGTATTCTAAGGTTACGGTCAGGGTATTGTAAGGTTATTGTTTGTGTACTGTTAGGTTATTGTTGGGTTATTCCACAAGCAGATAACAAAATTATGTCTCGACGCGGTCATTTCCCTGAGCTTTATTAATTAATTGGTAGACAAATTTTTGAATATGTGACCGAAATAGGATTCCTCAGGAAGTTGTGCCAGAAATTTAAGCCCGAGAGTTTTTCATATGTTTGTATCCAAAATTATTATAGATATATTTCTGTCTTAACAGACCATTTGAATAACAAATATTTCTCGAAAATTTTTGTTATATTATTAGCATTAAGGACGCGTAGACAGTGAGAGCAAAGCAGACCCATCATTTCGAATTTCTTGCAACTGCAAGTGATGTCGCAATTATGCCTAAATGCAGTTCCAAGAAATTATGCAATTGCAAGAAATTCGAAATAATAGGTCTGTTTTGCTCTCACTGTCTATGCGTCATTAATGCTAAAAATATAACAAAGATTCCCGAGAAATATTTGTTATTAAAATGGTCTGCTAAGGCAAAAAAAGATATCTATAATAATTTTGGATACAAACATATGAAAAACTCTCGGGCTCAAATGTCTGGCACAACTTCCAGAGGAATCCTATTTCGGTCACATGCTCAAAAATTTGTCTACCAATTAATTAATAAAGCTCAGAGAAATGAACGGGCCAAGACAGAATTTTGTTATTTGCTTGTGGAATAACTCAGCAATAACCTTACAATACCCTGACCGTAACCTTAGAATACCCAAAGAATAACCTAACAATACCCCGACAATAACCTTGCAATACCCCGATAATAACCTAAGAATACCCCAACAATAACCTTACAATACCCCGAGAATAACCTAAAAATTTCCTAACAATAACCTAACAATACCCCGAGAATAACCTAAGAATACCCCAACAATAACCTTACAATATCCCGAGAATAACTTATGAATACCCCAACAATAACCTTACAATACCCTGACCGTAACCTTACAATACCCCGATAATAACCTTAGAATACCCCAAGGATAATCTAACAATATCCCGACAATAACCTTACAATACCCCGAGAGTAACCTAAGAATACCCCAACAATAACCTAAAAATACCTTAGAATACATCAACAATAAACTAACAATACATCAGTCGTGACCTAACAATACCCTAAGGATAACCTAGCATTACCCCAACAATAAACTAGTAATACCCCAATAATAACCTAACAATAACTCAATCGTAACCTTACAAAACTCCTGGAATAACCTAACAATACCCATACAATAATCTAACAAGATAACAATACATCAACAATAATCATAACCTAATAATACCCCAACAATAAACTAATAATAAATAACCTAGCAATACCACAACAATAATCTAACAATAATTCAACTGTAACCTTACAATACCCCGAGAATAACCTAACAATACCCCTAGAATAACCCAACAAGATAACAATACAGCAAGAATAACATGCAGTAAGATATCAAACAGATATATATTTCACATTTTAACCACAATAGACAAGCATATAAACCAAATCCTCGGAGCAAATAAGTCTGCCAAAATTCATAATCATTCAGCCTATATAATATAAAGACAATCAAAGTGTTGAGATACATTTATCCTCCAAATAATTTATATCTGCAAATTTCATATAGTAGCTCTGCCCTAAACCGAGGCATCTCAGTCTGCCAGTCTTGATGGTCTTTCCAGTTAATCTTGCCTTTCTGTACAATTGTTTCTATATATTTACAAACAAATATACTGCAGTCGACGCTATTACTTTGTGTAGGAATGTCTCTAGTCGTGATAACAACTCAATTACTCGGGTCACTGCGGAAAGCATTCCCGACGTCCTTACGAAGATGTTTTATCTGGTAATACAAATGGTTGTTTAAAACAGTGAAAAAATAAATAGTTATGTCAGTTGTTAGTTAGATAACGCTTAGAATCTTACCACGTCGCGTGTGACTCCCAAATATATTTTATTAGGCAATGAGTCGTAGAACATCCACTTGCGGTCCTTCTGGTTCCCAACAAGTAGAGTTCAATGTCTATTATTAATTATTGGAACTAAAATTGTCTCTGCCTGAGATATAGCTTCCACTGTGACGTGGGCAACAATATCTCGAAGAGGATGGTATCTAAACCACTGCATATAAAAAATAAATGAGTTTAAAAAAAGCATTAACAGTTAACATTAATGAGAATTTTATTACTTGCCCAATGTGCCGGAGAGACATACAAATAGGATCTAAAAGAATCAGGGGACTGACGCCGACGGTTATCTAATCCAATGGCAAACAAATATACATGTTCTACCCCTACTTCTTTATTATCCCAAAGTGCTTCAAGGTCATTTCGACTTATATGAATGTGACCCTGAGCAATTATTATGTCATCCCTGCAAATTGATTGAACAATATTTATTAGATTTAATAAACAATTGACAGAAAAAAAATTTTGTTTTGTACATACATTTCTTTGTACATTCTTAAACAAGTATCTATCACCTATTGCATGTATGATGGTAGTAGTTCTCTGCCGGAGAACTCTACGGCTGAACAAGGGAGGGCACATTCATATGAAACAATTGCGCTCGACTGTACCTCCTCCCAAGCTTCTTCAGCCTCGCCTTCCCTAGCTTCATCGAGCTGTGGAGATGGTATGGTAATCGGCGTAGAAGACTCATAAATATGATGTACTAAATCATCTATATTCGATGTCGGAACTTCTTCCATCTTCTTTCTCTTTACAACAACAAATGAAGAACTAACATCCTCTTTTTCTTCGGTCCTTTGGACTTGATATTTCGGACTAAGCTACCAATTAGGTCTTTAGGGATGTCTTCTCTAGGTTCCCCAACACCTTTATTAGTTTCACTATCGGGTGCAGCTTCATCGAAGGCAGTCATTCTACCTATCGGCTGTTCTTCTTCAAAAATATTGGGTCCCCACTCCTGTTCCGACGTTTGCTCAATATGAGCAGGCAGTTCTTCCTTTTCTGGGTTTTTTTCTTCCCAGTAAATTCAGAACCTACAGGAGATTCCATGAGAACTTTATTTATTTTTTTCTTTATTTCGTTGATGTCAGTCTTCACCTCCATCAGTGTATACTCCAAAAAAAAATTTAGGTTATTTACTGAATCCTTCAATTGAACTAAAATTTGTTGATACTCCCTCGGGGTTTGTCATATCTCTTCAAAACCCAAATGTGAATGCGTAGGTGGCGGGATAGTGCGAGTCTGTACAAAAGGAATAACTCCATGAGACTGGTGTTGTTCGATGAGTGTGAATTTCGGATTCTCCAATGGACTTTACAGGAGAAGAGATCGAGCCAACTAGAGGGGCAAGTAAACTATGCTCCTCGTCTATTAAATCAACAAAAAAATCAAGAACCTACAAAAACATTCATTATAAGAATTAAATAAGGTGGTCAAATACTAAACATAATCATGAACTTAAAACATACATTAATATCATTCACTTGTACATGACTAAGCTGTTAAAAGATTAAATGGATCTTTGGAGGGTTTCACCCTATATTTATTGGTCACCTCAACATACGAGGTTTGGCGTCATGATAAACCAAGGCAATCACAAGTGTGCGATCATAAAACCACAGCAGCATAAACACGATTAATAAATCAGAAATTCATATAACCTAAATAAGATGAAAATAATTTTTTTTTATTGAGGTTGAGCAATATACTAACCGTAAGAGGAAAAACAAACCCGTTCATGTATTCCAATGGCTGACCCATCCTTATTTTCATGTCGCAAGTATTGACCTGCTCAATTAGGTGGTCACATACTATTGCGACTCAATTAAATGAAGAAAAAATATCTACATTCTCAGCAAATGAATAGACTCTTGTGGGTACACTAAAATTGCCAGAATAAAATAATAAATTAGACAACAAAAATTTAATAGTAAGTTCATCAAGACTAACAGATGAACTCTTCAATAGTTCACTCTTTGCCCGCCTTGCATTTACGTCATTGACGGGTTTTTTAGCCCAAGTTGCTGTAGGACCTCTGTTGGGCATGTCAATCAACAAAGCAACTTGGTTTGCATCAAAACTCAGTTCTTTCCCCCCCAACCTGAAAGTCAATCTATTCATATCCCAACAATTCAATATGTGCATAGTTAGGATATGATCATGATGATAGGGGGGCAGATCAAAAAACTGATTAAGCTTTATTTTTTTCAGAGTTGATCACGTCTCCCGAGAGAATTGACCGAACCTTATCCAACACCTCTTTAACTGTTGATGGTTGGCATCTACAATTCATTGATTGTTTATTCATCCACCTATAGAAATAAGATGCATGTTATTAATACTGGAATGACCAAAGAATGTTTATTCGTCAATATACAGAAATAAGATGCATGCTATTAATACTGTTATTAATATTAGAATACCCTAAAACTACAACAATAATCTACGCAGAACATAAAAATTAATAAAATAATACCTTAAAAATAACCCAAGAATAACCTACGAATAACCTATACATAATCTAAAAAAACCCTAGGAATAGCCTATGAATAACCTGCGCATAAACCTACAAATAACCTAAAAATAACCCAGGAATAACCTACGAATAACCTACGCATAACTTAAAAATAACATACAAATAACCCATAAATAAACTACGCATTACTTCAAAATTAACAAAACAATACCCTAAAAATAACTCAAGAATAACTCAGGCATTACTTCAAAATTAACAAAGCAATACCCTGAAAATAACCCGAAAATAACCCAAAAATAACCTACGAATAACCTACGCATAATTTATAAATCATCTGCAAATAACCAGGAATAACCTAGGAATAACATAAAAATAACTTTAAAATATCCTCAAAATCACTCAAGAATAACCTAATAATAACATACTTATAACTTAAAAATTAACAAAATAATGTCTTAAAAATAACCTAAGAATAACCAAAGAAAAACATACTCATAACTTAAAAATAACCTACAAATAACACAGGAATAACCTACTCATTACTTCAAAATTAACAAAACAATACACTAAAAATAACGTACAAATAACCTACGAAGAACCTGACATAACCTAAAAATACCCTTAAGAATAACATATGAATAACATGCGCATAAACCTGTAAATAACTTAACAATAACTCAGAAATAACCTACGAATAACCTACGCATAAATTTAAAATCACTTGCAAGTACCTTAAAAATAACTCAGGAATAACCTGAGAATAAATTAAAAATAATTCACGAGTTAACTTAAAAATAACTCAAGAAAAACCTACGAATAACCTGAAAAATAAACTACAAATAACCTAAAAATAACTCAGGTTTAACCAGAGAATAAGATATGTTTAACTTACAAAAAACCTACGAATAATTCAAAAATAACACATGAATAACATGGAATAGCTGTCAATAAATACTACGCTTCGGAGTAACTCAATAATAACCCAATAATAATCAAACTAATAACCTAAAAATAACCTGAGAATAAAACGATGACAATTACCAGGACAAATTTTCCCCTTCAATGCACTCCTTCATCATCTTTGTCTCATTCTTCTTTCTCTGCTTCTTTGACTTCATTGGTTGCTCAACCTATGTCTTCTCAGTATCTTCTGATACTGTTATTTAGCTCTCTTCAGCCTGCACATACTCCGGATCATCAAACGTCATCGTCTTACGGCATCGAAGCTATCGAACGAGGGAAATGTGAAACTCTAATAGAGCGAGCGACGAAAACGTAGGAGAAAAACCACCGGAGAGTATTTTCGAAACGTCTTCCTCAACATTCTAAAAGGCGGGATACTCGAAGAGACGTGGGCTCATACATCAGGCCGGGTCGGCCTTCAGTGAAATTTTTTTTTTCAATTACGTGGACAAGCGGGTCCCACATTTTCCACGCGGCCAAATTTAATTGGTCAGCGTACCATGCGGATCGTCAGGTCTCCTGACCGAAAAAGCGCTCCCTCAACACCCCCCACCACCCACCCCCCCTCCCACATCGCTGCCACCCAGCCGCTTGTCAGCCCGTACCCCACACAATCTCATCGCTGCCATGCTCTTTGTCCGGCTTAGCCCTACCGGAATTTGAGTTGTGTTATGTTTTATTTCCTTATTTCGAGTCATGTTATAACCTTTTTGAATTTCAACAATAATATTTATATATTCTTTCAATAAATATATTATTTGAAACTCTATACAGTACTTAGCTCAAACTAGTTTAGTTTACTACAAATGGCGCTGGAGCTAAATTGGAGATAAGCAAATGGCACTACAGCTGCTGGCGGTACGCAAACTAGGCACGAGCTGCAAGAGAAAACTTCAAATGTCGAAGAACATGGCTGTGGATGAATGTGCAAAAGGGCATAGGAGTAATGCAAATTTCTTATATTATTGATACATGAATATAAAAAGTAATCACACTCTCTGAGCCTCTTCTTTTTCAGTATCAGTAGTCTTTTGACCGTTAAGTAATTGTGCTTCCTATCTTGATCTAATCACCCTATTCAAGACTTTGACTATCATTTTTAAATTCAATCAAACTGAGCCATGGCTACCATCATTCCAAGAAAATGAGAGCAGTTGATAGTAAACTTAACCTGATAGACAACTCCTAAGAATCAGAATTGATAGTAAACCATTTCGCCATTATCTCCTAAATTGGTAATAGAAACTACTAACCGGTAAAGCTACGAGATCAAAACTTTCGTTAGCACACGCAGATATAGACTTATCGGCCACCAGCTTAGTCCCCGAGGAGCCCTCAATCTGAAGCTCCGGCTCGACGGAGGCCACCATAACGTCCGCTCCGGCGCGGCGAAGGACGTCCACCAAAATAACAGCCTCCATCTCCTCCGTCCCTAACCCTATCGGAACCAAAACCTAAAGAATAAAAAGAAAAAGTTCAGAGAGATATAGGTCAAGGAATCCGATGAAAATGATGCAGATGAAGGAAACCTTTTTTGTGGAAGTAGGAGTGAGAGGCGTGGCCATTGTCTTGCTCCGGGAGGCGCGCCTGTAGTCTTGTGCGATATTACGAGTTCGCCGGGGCGGCGGAGTGCAGCACAAGGGCCGGATGGTGGTAGCCATTGCATCCGCGAGGAAGCGAAAGACTGAACAGTTACTATTGGGTGGGTGCAGTTTGTTTATATTGGGATATTTCAAGTTCAGGGGCTGTTACAAGGAGAAATTTTTTAAAATATATATTTTATTAATATATATTAACATTTTGGACATCTTAATACCAAAATTTAGAAATGGGCATGGTCGATCAGCGGTAGAGGGTCTGTTTGGAGCAGCACTGCGAGTGCAGTTTGCTCGTTTAGATAAACTGTAACTTGGCAGCTATTTCAAAAAGTTGTAGTTGATATCAGTGTTATCTACCGATCCTAGTTAAATGCGGTGGCAACTTAATAGATGTGATCTGTCTTTTTCAAAAAAAAATTATAATTGTCACCGTAGTTTTTTACGATAATAAATTATTATTCAACAGCTTCATAATTGCTTCTAAATAAGTTGTATCTGACCCAAACAGACCTTGCATGAGAATGTGACAACCGAGTTTTGTTTTACTTTTTTTTTCTTTTTCATTTCTTTTGGCATCATGCTTTAAAGGTCTACAAATTTTTTTTTATTTAATTTTTTAATTGCATTTTATCACCTGAATCCCATATATACTCATATAAGTCCAAACTCAAATTTTTATAAATAAGTCATCTAGTTTTTACAATGAGAACATACAATTAATATTTTAAAAATTAAAATAATTATATTTTTCTATGATATGAAATATTTGAATAGTACAAATGTAAAAATTTAATTTAATTATCAAATATGTAAATACAAAGGAATTGGGTGATATACATGTAAATGCATCTTTTTTTCATATAGGGTTGAGTTGATGAGATGATATGCTACAGAGAGGCTTTAAAACCTCAAGATGGGAGCATCTTGAGATTTTATAGAATTTGGGAAGATACCTCGTATTAAGTTGGATGAATTTTTTTGAAATATTATATCTAATTTTAGAAATTAATTTTCATAAACATGAAGTTTATAATATAAATTAAATTTATGAAGTTGATTTTTTTTTCTTTTACAATTTGTGTTTTGATGTTCTTATACAATTTTGGGTCTGCCCATGGATTTTCATGTGTCCCACATTCGCTAAAATGAGCTCAAAACTTTAAGCAATGAGGATCTAGCAAAAATAAACAAAAATAAAAAGGTTTTACATACATACAATGAACGAGGGAAATGAATCAATTAGAATGGCATCTAGCAAATAACCCTTTTTCACTTCCATTCATCAAGGAAATAAATCAACGAAATTTCAAAAAAATGTTAGCACATTCCAATCGAAAAATTTTCAACAGCAAATAACAAAGGCATGACTGTCTCAATCTTCTGTGAGATTCTAATTTTGTTTAGTTAAATACGACCTTAATACCAAAAGTATAAGTGAAGATAAGTGCATTACATAGCAAGCACTACGTGACAAGCAAAGTATATGAGATAAAGTTGTAACCAAAAAAAGATATGCAAGTTGTCCTCAATTTTATTTTTAGACATACGAATGTCATTAATCAAACCCTTATTCATTAAGAATGTCTTGTTAGGAACAAATCACATTAAGGAACAAAAAAAAATTATTGTTGAAATTTGAAGAGGGATAATAAGATTCGAGATCAAAGAGCAAGTTTGAGTGAACCCTTGTCTTTCAAATAAAAAAGTATAAAAGGAACTCATTAGAAAAATTCATTCATGGGATTGGTCTTACTTAGGAAGCATTGGCATTTCACATTACATAGCAAGCTTTGACATTATAGTCCAAAATATGCCATGCAAAGCATCTTCCCGAATAAAAATAGAATCACAGTGAATGAAGTTGTTCACTTCTTACTAAAAACAATCAGAAATGTTGCACACATACCACGCAATACTTATGCATGAAAGAAAACCAGAAAAATGCCCAAGTTAACATTATTAAATAGATTTTACACAGAATTAAAGTCAAGTTATGTCTTCCAACAACAACATAATCACAAGAGATTGTGATAGATCAAACAACTACAGTTGTTGGGTTGCACAATTAAAGCCAAAACTTCATGATTTACATCACAGACAAAAAGAGAGACAAAAATGCCATGAAAGCAGGACAACCTGCAAAAGAGTGAAGGCCCTCAAAAGATATCAAAGCAAAAAGCCATAGTAGGTTTCATCAAGAACAAGCATCAACTGGAAAACAAATTTCTAAGTAGCTAGAATAACGTACTACATTGAAAGAATAAGTGATTCTGAGTTTCTAAGAAAGTAAAAAACTTGCGCTATTGAAAGAATTGAATTTCAAATATTCATTAAAAAAAACTCTACTTTTGAACATAATACAAAACAAAAAAAAAGTGGCAGTTCTACATCATTTTAACTCCTCATTACGTGTAAATTGTAATTGTACTTCATTCACGCAAAACATAGTGGAGATTGTTAAAATCAACTGCTTGGTAGATTATCAAAACAAGAAGAATGACGAAGAAGATATGGCGAGATAGAAGAGTGATAAAGAGGTTACTAGACGAGTGGAGAAGAAGAATGTAAGACGAGATTGGGCATGTTAGGACAAGAGAAAAGAAGAAGGTGAGATGACCATGGGAACGCTTCAGGGCACACACGATTAATCTTTGCGAACAAGAAGAGGGGCGATGGCAAAACAACGAACCACGGTGTAAAGTTTACACGCGAACGTAAAACATGCACGTGGTTCTGCTTTCACAATGCTACAATAACTCCAAATCGTCATTTGAGATTACTCCATCTAAATGTATCAATCAAAGGAAATTTTTTTCCGCATGGACCGCGGACCGAGCTCTGTTGTGGAGTCAGTAAAATGTCGCCACATGTGCTACACCAGACCCACCTCATAAACACAACGTAGGGGTTATTAAAGTGAAACCGCTGAGGTTATTGGAGTTGTTCACCGCGCTAAGTTATTGCAAGGTTATTAGGGGATTATTTGGGCGTTATTGAAGCATTATTGAAGTTGCTCTGCAGTGGTTATTGAAGGGTTATTGCGGCATTATCGGTGACTTATTGAAGCTATTTTGAGGGGGTTATTAAAGTGAAACCGCTAAGGTTATTAGGGCGGTTCACCGCGAGGGATTATTATAGGGTTATTGGGTGTTATTGCGGCGTTATTGAAGCAATTATTGAAATTGTTTGCTGGAGTTATTGCAGTGAAACCACCGAGGTTACTAGAGCGGTTTACCGTGTGGTGTTATCATGAGGTTATTGAGGTTATTGCGGCGTTATTGACGCGATTATTGAAATTGTTTTGCGAGGTTTATTCAAGTGTTATTGCAACGTTATTAAAGACTTATTGAGTTGTTTGAAAAAGTTATTGAAGTTGAGCCGCTGAGGTTATTGGAGTGGTTTATCGCATGTGGTTATTGAAGGATTATTGTGACTTTATTGAAGTTGTTATTGAAATTATTCTGCGGGTATTAGCGAAGGTTATTGGAGCGATTCACCGCACAATATGTATGAAATGGGCCCAGTATAAAACACGTGATGACATATTATTAAAGTAGCGCAGAGCTAAGCCCACACTTCAAATGTAAAATTTTAGTCAATCAAATGCACCCAAAACACTACTGGATTCGAAAGCTGGTTTTAAAAGCTAAATAGAACCCACCCTTAATAAATTTCATATAAAGCTAAACTACCTTTACAAAATCTACAGCCTTAACTCGCGAGCTGATCTCTCACTCTCCTGACCTACGAAACGGCAGCCATGACAGCAGTTCTGTTGGAGCTTTCAGAGGTCCTTCGTTCCAAAACTGATGAGGTGACGCATTACTCTCTTAACTTTAGTCTAGGGTTTCTCCTCTCCTCATTCATATACCTTGATTTCTTCCCTTCCTGGAACGTCTACTTTCTAAGAACATATAAACGGTATAACAAGGTGTAGAAAATCGTTTCTAATAGCTTGCTTTTGTTTTTTGATTTTCTCAGGACAAGATAACAAACTCAGAAAGAATGTTAATCGGCAATTGCATGGTGAAGTCGGTCAAGAATTGTTTAATCGGGGCCTTTGTCTCTTCTGCCGTAGTTTACAGTGGTATTGAATCTCATATCTATACATGCAAATCATGCCTTTCATTTTCCCGAAATTTGAAAGTTATGGTGAGATTAATGCTTGCGAAAAAAATGGGGTCCGTGGAATGATTTGAAACGAATTGAGGACCTTGTTGTAATTTGAATTTGTTATCTTTCGCAAATGAATTACAATCTACTAACGAACTTTCACATTATGGCATTTTCTATTTTATTGGTCTGTCAATGGTCTAGATTTGCATAAAAGATTCGTGTGGATTGTTTCAATCAATGTATAACACTATGCACGATCTTCCGTTTATATTTCTTTTTCATTCATCAGACCAAGGTACTTGTGCACAATTATAAAGACCAGCCATCACCATGGCTGAGTTAGAACTCTGTTTTGTTGAGTGCAAGTCTAAAATAATGCAAGTACTTAAATCTTCCCAAATGGAATCATAAATTGGCAGAGAAGTATATAAGCATGTGTTTTGTCTACTTCCCTTAAATATTTGTCATTTAAGACATTTTTCTACGAATCTATAAACATCATGGCGCATTTTGGCCAAAAGAGGCGGGCTTGAAAGAGTGCAAGGGTCTTATAACGCCCTCTGAGAGCTGCCAGACCTCCACTGGGACATTTCAAAATAAGATGCTGCGGCAAGAATGTATTTGGAATGCATAATTGGGTTTCCTTGAAGAGGTAAACTTGCGGCAAGAATGTATTTGGAATGCATAATTGGGTTTCCTTGAAGAGGTAAACTTGTTTTATGAAATAGTCATCCACGACAGTGAAATCTTGGCTAGTGTTCCATGGCATGGAAGAAAATTGCATCATCAGCTTATAATTCTTCAGCACATTCCAGTCTACTGACAACATTTTGAACTATAAGGAGTAAACTTGAGCAGCAACTTAGAGCTTCAGCGGTTTTGTCGCAATTGCCCGCTCTATGTTTAACAGTGAAGCTATACTAGAGCAGCACTCTTACATGTATACAACTTAATTTCCTTTGAGAATGCAGAGATTGAAGTGGTTGATGATCACTAGGACCCGTTTATTTCACCTTTATAAGCCGGCTTTTTATTAAAACGCCATTTCATGGAGAAAAACTTGAATTATGGAGGTCTACATTGGAGTCTAAAGGCCTTCTTTTGAGCTGAACTAAAACTAAATACATGGAATGTAATTTNTAATACTAAGTTAAGTGTTGTCGAGATGAGAATGATTAGGCGGATGAGTGGTTTTACACTTAGAGACAAAATGCGAAATGAATATAACCGTGACAGAAGTGTAACTTTGGGTGATCAAATTGTTAAAATGTGTTAACAATTTGGATATCTCGGGTCTGTCATTCAAAGCGATGGTGATATAGATGGGGATGTTAATAGTAGAATTCAAGTTGGTTGGTTGAAATGGAGGGATGCTTCGGGCCTTTTGTGTGATAGAAAAAGACCGCTTGAACTAAAAGGAAAATTTTATAAGAGGGTGGTAAGACCTGCAATGCTCTATGGCGCTGAATGTTGGCCTTTAAAAGAGAAGCATAATACTAAGTTAAGTGTTGTCTAGATGAGAATGATTAGGCGGATGAGTTGTTTTACACTTAGAGACAAAATGCGAAATGAATATAACCGTGACAAGGTTGGTGCAGCTCCAGTGACGAACAAAATTAGAGAGAGTCGTCTTAGATGGTTTGGTCATATCAAACGTCGACCATCTGAGGATCTGATTAGGAGAGCAGATGTTTTAGATTCGACTTATGTTAAGAAAGGCAGAGGTAGACCTAGGAGACTTGGGCTTATTTTATAAAAAAATGATCTTAATTTATTAGAACTAAATGAAAATATGACACTAAATAGGACGCAATGGAGAAAAAAGATTCATGTAGCCGACCCCACGTAGTGGGATTAAGGCTTTGTTGTTGTTGTTGTTGCCAATTCATAGCGTTTGAGGGCTCTGTTTCTTCGTCCCGGTTCGAAATCGCGGCTCATTAATTCCTAGTTTCGTGACCGCGGGTGAGCAGCTACGTCCTGCGGTTCTTGATTAAACAACGGCTCAGTATTTCCTTTGCTGCCCTCACTTCACTCGTCTCCTAGCCCTAGATCGCCTCTGAGGGAACCAAAGCCCCTCTGCTCTTACTTTCGTTCGTCGACGTTGGTATGCATTTTTAGCTAATTATGAGGAGAATATCATGTCTTAGCCTTTTTTTTTGTGCTCAATCCGTTGTTCGTTGGTGACGAGAGGAATAATGCCATTTCACCTTCTCTCTCTCTATATATATATTTATTGAGTTTGATAAGATCCATGAGGAGGAAGAATCGATTTTGAGGAGAAGAAAATGCTGGATTTCTTCATTTGTTCCATGCTGCTCGTGCTTAACCATTGAGTTTGACAATGTTTCTTCTCTAGTTTGAGTTGTAGCATACAAAAATATGTTTTTTTTTGTGGTGTTTTTTTTTTCATCATTCTGCGTCTTTGAGACGATTTTTTAGCATTGAAGGGAACCTATTATTAAATAGCGGAAGCACAATTTTTTGATGGGTTGTATGCCTGATTCAAATTTACAAAATAGTGGACTATGAACCATGGAAACACTTTCTTTGGATTGTTTGACATTTGCTTTCTCCGAGTAATATGTTATTGATGCATTATGGAGATTTCTCTTTTATGTTCTCCAATTGCGGTCATTTACCTAACCACATATTTTATAAATATTTTCATATCTTCTTTTTAACAAGCGAAATTCAGATTTGAATGCTGAATGTTTGTTTGATCACTTTGCACATAAAGATGACTAGTTTGTTTCGTCAGTTTGCATACGAAAAGTGCAATTCTTCGCTTCGGGCTTCTAGTTTGAATGCACAATGTTTGTTTATTGCGCATGTAAGATGGAGGGGCTTTTGAAAAAAATTGAAAAAGTCTTCTTTTCGGACTTATGGTTTAAATTTCTCATTTTATTATACACGCATTCATGCAATTTGTGTGGTTTTTGTCAAAAATTGAATATAGACTTCAACATGAATAGGCTCCGTTTGTTCAAATTTCTCATTTTATTATAGGCTCCGTTTGTTCAACCAGTATTAAATATTATCTTACTTTTGTTTGACTGCTTGTACATTGTTGGTGGCTTTTTTATAAAATATTGAGTACTTGTCACTTATACATGAAAATAGGAGTATTTAGGTGTTCCATATGTAATTGCATAAAGAATTTGTGGTGAAGATGTCTATTTTGTAGTTGATTTACTTGCAAATTTGATGCAGTTGGTTTTTTGTAGAAGAACTTACAAATTTCTCATATCACCTGATAATTATTCAAAGTTTATCATGCTTTAGTGCATGGGATGTTCTCCTATTTATCATATAACCATTGAACTTATAGATGCAAGAACAAACGGGCAACACAAGGGACAACACGTAATCCATTGTTTGGGAAAGAGATACCAAAATGATTTTTTGTGACACATGCTTGCGTGAAATTGAGTTAGAAAATAGATCAACAATCCATTTTAACAAAAAAATGTAATTTTTTAAGAAAGAACATGTAGATTGTATGATAGAACGCAGTTAAAGAACAAGGACAAGTTAAATAAATATTGAAAAATTTAGAAGGAACTCAAAAGAGGATCAACCGGACTTGGTTGGGATCCCATAAAGAACACCATTGACGCATCACCTGAGTGGTGGAAGGAAAAGTTAGAGCTTAATAAATTGAACAGAATATAAAATTATTCCATCTAAACTATTTGGCTTTGGTTGAACTGCCATTGGCTGCAATGCATTGAATTGTTGGGAACACCTTTGAACCTTGGCTCCTTTTGCTGAAATTGTTTTGGGTATTGCATTTTTTGGAGGCCTCAACCGAAGCATATGGTTTGAATTTTTGTTGGTAAATGCAAAAAGTATGCTTGCATTTTTTAGAGGCCTTAACTGAAGCATATGGTTTGAACCTTGACTCCTCTTTCTTCGAGCTTTATTTTTCTTAAGGGGTTATTATGAGTGCTTTGGCCTAAGGGATTCTTCTTGATGACCCTTTAAGCTATTCAACATATATTGTTAAGCGATTTTGGCAATCAAGAACCCTTATATCATTGGTTTACTGCTAATGTCTCATGACAAATTATTTTTCTACTTTTATTCACTTCGAACCTGATATTAATTGTGCAACCTAAAAACTATTATGTTTATATTGCTGTTGGAAGGCATAATTGGAAGATTTTATACCATGGCATTGTTGAAAACCTTTATGATAATTTAACATGAATGCATAAAATTTGATTTTGTATTCATATAATTTTGAAAACCTTTCTCTTTATAGTTATTGTTTGGTGCAAGGAAGAAGAGTATATTTGGTGCTACAGTCTTATTCACATACATACGAATTGTGCTAATCATTAATGTACAAGATTGTATCATTGGAGATGAGCTTAAGCAACTCAACAAGCACTAAAGGGATTAAGCATCGACTTGTTTTCTATGACTGCATTCTTTTATGTGTTGTTTTCACAGCTCAAAAAGGGGACAATGTAGGGCGAAATTTCTGCAGATATATTGTTAAAATGTTAATGAACGAATAGAGATTGTAAGTTTTTTCAGTGGGTTGATGAGCCAAGTGACGCAATACAGGTGCGAGTTGTTGAGAGGATATATTCAGTTGACGATATGTTGAAAAATGTAGTGAAGGACCTGAAATTTCTTGTGAAGGCTTTATTGATGTTTAATTTTGTTATTTTAGCATTATTTTTGTTTGTTGTTAGCTTTACATCTGTTTTGATAATGTTTATGTAGTTCGAAAAACAAATTATACTTCATTGGGTTTTTTTGTTTTGTAAACAAACTTGTATTTTTTTGTTAAAATGATTTAAAATTAGAATTTTAGAGTTTAATTAAGCAACCCGACAATTTGTCTTTGTGGTTTAGATGTTCATATCCACGGTTATCTGGTCATGGAGATTTGGACCGTTTGATTTATGACAATCGTTGCTTACCATGCTGTTGTTGGAGGGCATAATTTGAAGATTTCTTATGATTGGGTTACTGTTCATCTTAATTTTCCCTTTGGTGTTGTGAGTTAAAAAATTGATAAATTATCATTTGATTCAATTCACAGGAAGCACTCTTGGAACTGTTTTTTTTCATATAGTTTAAACAAAGCTATGTTTATACTTCATGGGTATAGTATAACAATGATTATGTAGTAGACAACACTTTCAGAATTATGTTTTTCAAACATACCAATTGCTTCTTAAATACTAGCTTCTGAACAACAAATTTTCAACAACAGCTTTGGAAGTCAGTTTTTCTATAGCCACAACTGAAACAAACGCACCCAAAATAACATGAACTCTTGATGAAGTAAATAATGCTCCCAGTGTTTCATTGCTCTGTATATAGCATATAATTGTTGTTCATAGGTTGGCCACTTCTGTCTTGTGGAGGCAAAATTTTCCTTAAAAAGTTCTATGAGTTTGTTCTCCTGCATCAGCACGGCTTCAATTCTTATAGAGGATGTATTATTTGTGACTGGAAACGGTTGTTTGAAATTTGGAATGGCGAAGATTTGTGCAAAACTGAGCAACAGTTTCAACAATTGGAAATTGGGTTTCTTGTTCAGACCCCAATAGAAATGCTTAACTTCATACAATTAAAGGTTATGAAATGAAAATTGGCAAGATCATGAAAACTACGGATCACTTTGAATACCATCAACTCTAATAATAACGCGCATGAAGTGTACTTTTGTCATGGCAAATTCACATTTATGAAGGTTGATATACAATTTGTTGTCTCTTAAAGCAATAAGTATGAGCCTGAGAAGATATAAATGTTCATGAAAGTTGTGATTGTAGATTAAATTATCAGAACAAAGAACAAAAAAATGTCCTGAGCCGCATGAACAACCTGCCTTGTACTCTAGGATAAGGAATATATATACACATATATTCCTTCAGTTACAGGAAACTGAAAGTAACTAAACTTAGATTGGTTAAACTAAGCGATACTTAGACAATAAAGGAAACAGATGAAATAAGGTATTGAGATAAAGACACTTAGACATTGTGGCTGCATCAAGAGCAATCATGTGGCATTGTTCTATTTGTTGATGTGCGCGAACTCGCATATTTTTTTGCTTGTAGATTGGGTTAGTAACATCCTCATTAGCATTTCATTTAGTATAATCTTTACAAACTTTTTATTTTTCAATACTAACAGGATTATAATTTCATTTGCGTTTCAGTTTTTGCCAAATATTTAGGTATTCATGCACTTTCACTTATGAAATTTCTGATTTTAGTTTATATTGTTAGATTTAGTAAACACCCTTTCTTTCTTGCCTTTTAACAATAATCTAACTTTCTGAACCACCGCATAAAATTTGCTGAACAAGAAATATTGTGAAGCGCATGATTAGATGACTCTGCTCATGAAGATGATGCATGCTGTGTATCCTATGAGAGCGTCATTAATAAATCTACATCACGATGATTTTAGGCACTGTTATGATGACGTATCTTACTATGAGTGAATTTTTACAGGTACCAAGGATTTTTTCCTTAAATTATGCTGTTATTTTCATAAAACCATCTGGGCTGTTTCTTAGAAGGTTTCTTCTTTTGATAAGGATTATGATATTCAAAGTGTTTTTGAGAATCTTAACATCAGTGCCTTTTAAATTATATATATTTTTCTCATTTGACCTTATAACTTGCAGATCTTCTTTGATAGTCTTCTGCAATATATTTTGTTCTGCTAAAGCTTATGCTAATTTCTAGTGTGGAAGCATAACGGTCGTTCTATCAAGTAGAAAGTATGTTTCAAAAGTCGCCTTGAATAGGTCATAATATAAGGAATTTGACTGACAGGATTATATTTTCACATCATGGAATTGTAATTTCTGTGAGGCGATGGGCCTATAAGCAAGAGTTTTAGAAGTATTTACTCTAGTTTGCTGTGCCTAAATGAGAAATGAGTTGATGATAGTTAGAGGAAGTGAGGAACATATTATTGATATAAATACAATATCAAAATAATGGAACTTTAAGGTTTGTTGGATAGTTCTTAAATGTTCTATAGAGATAAAAAGTATGTCAATTGCCGGGAGAGAAATCCAATTGATGGGAATATATCATCACGATGGACAGAATCACAGTTAACACACATGCTTGATATATCATACTTAGGTGGTGTTTGGCTTTAATATAGATTTACGTTCAATAGGATTTATCAATTCTGATAAATCCAGATTTGCCAAATTCAATCGCAGATTGAGGAGCTCGCCAACGATGACAAAATAAATTCGTCTCATAATTGGATTTACTAAATTTGGATTTTCGTCGTAAAACAGACAAAACACGAGAATAAAAAAGACGAAACACGCGAAAAATTGATTTAATGGAGCTTTGGATTTAATTTTCATTTTTTTTATGTTCGGTTGAATTTAAGTTAAATTCGTGACTAAATCCTATTAAGAGGATGCTACAAAACACCACCTTAGGTTGATTTTGTGCTATGAACCGCTTTGTGTTGTAGACCAATTTAATTTATAAAATTTTGCATGTTCTTATACTAGTAAAAAA